>JAFVLL020022130.1:48276-96128 GCA_021397915.2 Tor tambroides
ATCTGAATGCCTCATCTCGGATTTTTAGCAGCCCGCGAACCTCAGCTGTCATCCATGGCTTCTGGTTTGCACGTGTGGTGATGGTCTTGGTGACTTATTTTATCATAATTTTGACTTAAATTGAACAAATATCCTCATGCAAATCCACTTTATCCTGTTTTAAGCCACACCTTTTTACCAGAACAAAATTATTTGGTACAGTTCATGTGTCTGGTCGTGATATGGTTATGTGGCTAATTAAAGACTTCCTAATTTTAGAGAAGATTTCATATGGCCAACACATGCTCTCACACACAAGTTACAAAGCCAAAATTGCTCTGTTGTTGTAAGAGGTTTTATTTCTGATCAAGAGCACTAAAATGTTTGACTTTATATACCCTTTAATTCACTACATTATTTCTTAAATTCTTCATTAATGTGGTAAGTTCTGTGAAAGACTGGGGGGAAAATTCTTTTTGCATACATTTAACCAAGTAGACAGAAGTGTATTGCGCTAAACTTCAAGTAAAACTAGTTTAAACATTTGTCTAATTCTTGTATAATTATTATGCATGCACTTTATGATTTTGTAGGCTTTGTAGGTTTAGGATTGAAAATATTATTTAAACAGAAATAAAAGTACAGTTCTGGGATTCTGGAAAACAGAAGTTTGATTACTTAAAATTGTAGACTAGAGAGAGAAAGGGAGAGAGAGATCAAATGTCTGTGCATTAGTGCACTACACAACTTATCCTCACGATGGCGCAGTTTTATATTGTTACTGTTGAACTTTGTGCTACATTTTGCAGATCTAGGATGTCTTCCAACCTTGCTATTTCCCAATCACTCTGCGTAAAGGCTGCAGAAGTTCCTTAAATGGACTTTTAAACACCTTAAGTTCCAGTCTCCATCATGTTAAGGGTCAGAGGAGTATGACAGCTTTCTCTGCTTTCTGTCCTGTAGAGCTGCTGGCATTTCCTGAAACCAGGTGAGTTCAAGCTTAATTCATTGAGAAAACAAATGCTAGTTTTTGTTTGTGTGATATATTGCTTCATGGCTTAAACTCCATGTTGTCTCGACTGATAGAAGGTTAAAAGTGAAATACAGGGGAAGATTTTATGGTGTGTATCACATCATCAAAAGTCAAAAGTCTTTTTGTTCTAGTCAAGTTTTATTATTATTATAAGTGTATTTTAATAAATAAACATTGCTGTTTAAAGGTTATTACATGCATTTGATTTCATTTTCCCCCAGTGTTGTAGTGTACATAGTGAAAGTGGTCTGGTCCGTGTGGTTATGGAGGGGTTTTGGGCTGTGTTTTTTCCTGTGCTGAGGGTCTGGTTCAGCAGTTTGGTGGTCCTGATCATGCTGCCTGCCATGTTTGGGATTTCGCTAGGCATCACTGAGACCTACATGAAGATCCTTATCAAAACCTTAGAGGTACGTAAAATGAGTGTTGTTGTTGCTAAATAAAAAAAAGCTCATTGAAACAAAGCTGAAATAAAAAATTATGAAAAACATCAACTAAATTAAAATTAGAGATAAAAAAATTAGTTGCATTAGCAAATAACTGAAATACGTAAGCTGACATGCTACATTACTAGTAACTAAAGCTGAAATAAAAAAATTAACTACTTAAAACTACATAAAAACGAATAAAAATGGCAAAAGCAGAATGAATTACTAAAAATTAAACTGAAATATCAAATATAAAAATAAAAGCTAATTTAAAATATTAATAAAAACTATAAAGTATATAAATAATATTTACATATTTACAGGCATAAAAATAAAGGATATGTTATGACCATGACCTTTTTTCATCAAGTTTCATCAAAATGCTGTAACTTCCTCCACAAATGAGACAACTTTCCTTTGTCTCACGGATGTCACTTAAGATGTGCGAGTTATGGGTTAATATTAACCGACAGTCAAATAGCTATTTCACATTATGTCTGGCTCCATTCTACTTTTTAACACCCAATTTTCCTCCTATCAGCTCCCAAAAGATAAAATCAAGTCATGCCCTACATTTTTTTTTTCATTACAGACGTAAAATGGGTTACAAAGCCATTCGATTCACTTTGACTTAGCGTCCCACTGCAAAACTACATATATATATATATATATATATATTAATTACACATAATTTAGACATATGTTTTGAAAAGGTTTAAGAAGTACAGTATGACACACTCCAAACACTACTTGACATGCTAAGTCTCCCAGGACACTAGGCTATTGCACACTGTCACCAAGGGGAAATGAAACAGTTTTGTTGACCAATGAACATTGTGGCATAATCAGAGGGTATATATTTCTCAAACTGAAATGTGCTGTGTCATCACATTGTTAAGTGCCCTTTGGTCTTAATTGTGATTGATTATGCAAGTTTAAAGCCTAGTGTCAGGAACAAATGGAATCATACAGTATATATTAAGCTTTGCCTGGTGTTCTTGCAGTGGGCAACACACAGAATCCAAAGGGCGAGTAGAGCAGAGGAGATACTGAAGCATTCCGCATCAAATGGTGAGTTTACACACCTACAGTCACAAACACATGTGGATCCAGGTGTTTTATAACCAAATAAAATAAAATAGGATTTATATTCCCTCCCCAAATCTGAATTCTGTCACCTTTTATTCATCCGCATATCCCAAACACACGTCTCTTATGCTCACCAAGACGGCATTTATTAGATTAAAATGACAGTAAAAACCTTATAATTGTGAAATATCATTACAATTTAAAATAACTGTTTCCTATCATAATATATTTTAAAATGTCATTTATTTTTGTGATGCAAAGCTGAATTTTCAGCATCATTACTCCAGTCTTCAGTGTCACATGATCCTTCAGAAATCATTCTAGTTTGCTGATTTGCTGCTCAAGAAACATTTCTTATTATTATCCATAGTGAAATCAGTTTAGCTTTATATTTGATACATTTTTTTCAAAATTCTTTGATAAATGGTTCAATAGAATAGCATTTATTTAAAATAGAAATCTTTTATAACTTTATAAATGCCTTTACTGTCACTGTTGATCCATTTTATGCATCCTTGTTGAATAAAAGTATTAATTTCTTTAAAATAAAAATCCTTGCTTTATTCCAGTCCACAGTGACTGGCAATCTCCAAAAAGTACAAAAAACATGCAAATGAGATTGCAGATCTTTGACATGGGGAAGATTATCAGTGAAAATGTCTTAAGCCTCAGGCTTTTCCTCACTGTTTAAGGATTACTCAGGATTTCTATTGGACTTTTCTATTTTGTTTCTCAGGTTCTTGTAAAAGTAAACAGCTTTTTTAGTTTTGCTGCACAATGGCTGTTTCCCTCTACGAGGGAACGATCAGTGATCTGACAAGACACAAGCAGTGCTCTGAGATCTCTCCGCTTATCTGTCTACTCAAGTAATCACACGTTACACACTGACTACAGTTTCTCTTGCTCTCTCACACGCTCAGGGTAGACTTTGCCCGTCTTTATCAGTTACACTCTGTATTAGATTTATAAACGCTCTTTATCAATACCTCACATATCTTTACTGATTAATCAGCATCTTAGCTGATGAAAGTGTTACTGATTATACCCAGTTATAAAGTGTGTCTTGTTTGAATGTGTTTCTTAAGATGGCACAGAATGGGCACTGTCTTCTATACGCTTGCATCATATTAAAGCAATAGTGGTAACACTTTATTTTAAGGACTAAATTCCACTACTAACTAGTTGCTTATTAGCATGCATATTACTAGCATATTGGCTATTTATTAGTACTTATAAAGCACATATTAATGCCTCATTCTGCAAGACCATATTTTAGAGCCTTTAATCCACCCCATACCTAAACTTAACAACTACCTTACTAACTATTAATAAGCAGCAAATTAGCAGTGAAAACTCTTAGTTAATAGTGAATAAGTGTTCCCTATTTTAAAGTGGTACCGCAATAGTTCACCCAACAATGAAAAGTCTGTCATCATTTACTAATGATTACATAATGTTTTTCCCCCATATACTGTAATGAAAGTGATTGGGCAAGCTCAAAATACACCATTCAAATTCAATGCAATACTGATTTACAATGTGATGAAATATTTCTGTTTTGAAAAAATGCTGTTCTTTTGAACTTTCTATTCATCCAAGAATACTATAAAAAAAAGTTTTCGTGATTTCTGAAGGATCTGTTACGGAAGAAACAGAGGAAGCGTTCAGATCCATCCGCAGGCTTTTATTCAAGGGAGTGGTCGGAAATAAGCATAGGTCGGTACTCAACAAACAGACATAGACGAGGCAAGACAAAGAGTAAGCCTAGGGCAAGTGTAGGTCGGCGATCGGCGAACAATATCCAACAGGGCAAGGCAGAGAGACAATCCAGGTACACAAGCAATAATCCAAACGAGGTGCAAACAAAGTCCAAACGGCAAGGCAAAGGGTTAATCCAGGAAACACCGGCAGGTATCAAACACGAGAAAACTAGCAAGGCAAGACTATAACAACTGCGTGGGCTCCGTAGAGTAGCTATCGCTAGGATATACGCTATACAATACTCGGCGATGACAGAGAGGAAGTCCAAGGCTTATAAAGCGTGTCTGATGGGATCAGCTGTGTAATCAGTGCAATGTGTGATTGGTGACAGCTGTGATCAGCGCAAAGGATGATGGGAAATGCAGTCCGGGGGTGACGTGCAACAGTTAGGGTAGTGCAAGAGTCAATGTGGTGAGTGAGTGACCTCTGGTGGCGAGTGAGTGTTCATAGACAGGATTCGTGACAGGAGCATGCGATACTGAAGTCTGGAGTAATGATGCTGAAAATTCAGATTTGCATCACAGGAATAAATTACATTTGAATGTGTATATAAAACAGTTCTTTGAAATGATAATAATGTTTCACAATATTACAGATTTTACTGTATTTTTGCTCAAATAAATGCAGCTTTGGTGAGCATAAGAGACTTTGATTATTTCATTATAAATAATAATTAACCAGCACTTTTGTCTGTGTGACTCAGGTTTAATTCAGCGGGATAATTCATCTTTGGAGCAGGAGATCGAGGAGTTGCGTCGGAACAGGCCAAAGTCGGCCGAGCGCGGAGACTTCACTCTGAGCGACGTCCTGTACTTCACCAGGAAAGGCATTGAGAGCATTGTGGAAGATGATGTCACGCAGAGATTTACCTCAGAGGAGCTGGTGTCCTGGAACCTCCTCACCCGAACCAACAACAACTTCCAGTACATCTCTCTCAGGCTCACTGTACTGTGGGGAGTTGGCGTGGTCGTGAGATACTGCATACTGCTTCCTCTACGGTAGAGTACTATTTCATTCATACTTTATAGCTGGTAAACTACTGTTCAAATGTTTGGGGTCAGTAAGGTTTTTTTTTTTAGGAAATTAATACTTTTATTCCGCAAGAATGCATTAACTCGATCAAAAGTGACAGTAAAAATGTTTTGTTATAGTGTTATTTATATTTTAAATAGATGCTGTTCTTTTGAGCTTTTTATTCATCAAAGAGACCAGTATCACAGTTTCTACTAAAATATTAAGCGGCACAACTTTTTTCAACATTGATAATGTTTGTTGAGCAGCAAATCAGCATATTAGAATGATTTCTGAAGGATCACGTGACACTGAAGACTGGAGTAATGATGCTGAAAATTCTGCTTTGTGTCACAGGAATAAATTACATTTTACAATATATTTAAATAGAGAACAGTTCTTTTAAATTCTAATAATATTTAGCAAACAAACTGTTTTTACTGTATTTTTGATCAAATAAATGCAGCTTTGGTGAGCAGAAGACACTTCTTTCAAAAACTTTTGAACGGTACATTAGTATATTGGTGAGATTCAGTGCTTTGTTCTTTTCTTGGCAGTATATTATAAGTCATTATTTGCAGTCTAAAAATAAAAATAATTTAGTAATGTTTTTCACTGAAAGTCATGCTCCTGTCCTTCTGTTGTATTCACCTTCTGCAGGATTACACTGGCAGCTATAGGGCTGAGCTGGTTGGTGATTGGCACAACGTTGGTGGGTTTCCTCCCCAATTTCAGGTAATGCTTTAGCAATGTTATCGGCTTTACAAATGCAATAATAATGCATAATTGCACACCAATTCCAGTTCGTCTCTCTCCATACTTGAAGAGATATTCTGTATGTATATAGATATTCTGATGCCATTGTTTTTGTATTCAACCTGAGGCATCACTGCTGTGTTATTTTGTATGTTATTGCATGTTAAGTACAAAAAATGTCTCTAGTTGTAAATTTTCACCAGCATGATTTCAGGAAATAATCAGCAATGAAATCCATCATCATTTTAAAGAATTTTTCAAAGCCAACTTAAGCCAAGCCTATTTCTGTAACATAATATAGTCTATATAATATAGGCATATATATATATATATATATATATAGTTTTGTCATGTGCCTTTGTCATTTTTAGTAATATTTTTTTTTGTAATATTTAAATTTTATGTTATCAGAGTTTTATTCCTAGTAACAATTCAGTGTTAAGATTTACATCAAAAGAGATTTTTTTTGCAAAGGAAAGCCCTTTATTTGCAGAATAATTTTGAATCAATGCTAAATGATGAAAAATGCACTTCAACCATTGTAACAATGGACATCTCGTAATAATGTTCATTTCATTTATAGCTGTTATTATTTTTTTTTCCTGGGTGTGTCCATTAAAGTGTTATTTAATCCTAATCATATTCATCACAATCCTTTGTTGTTTCAGAGTGAAGGGTTGGTTGAGTGACCGGGTCCACTTGATGTGCTACAGGATATGTGCAAGAGGCCTTTCAGCTACGATTCACTATCACAACAAGTGAGTTCAAGGCTCCATTTAACAACAACAACAACCAGTCTAATCAAGTAACAGTAATATGGTTTAGACTTGTACAGACACTGTGGCTCTGTTCCAAAACCCAGTGAGCTGACTTTCTACATAGGCAGTTGCCTTCTGAGGCAGTATCCAAACTGAAATGACACCTCATAAGTAAAGTTTCAAACACCCAGCATAGACAACAACTGTGGCTGTCAGCCTTTCTACCAGCAGGGTGTCACGGTGCACACAGCAGGGAGGAACGAGGAACACGGAGATGAGGATAAACTCAAAATAATAGTCTTTAATGAAGACATCAGGGCAGGCCAAGACAAGGCAAGGCAGATACAGACAGGAACACCGGGGAGGGACGAGTAGACCAGACGAAATTAAACTGAACAGGCATGAACTTAAAGGGATAGTTCACTTTGAAATTAAAATTTGATATCTATCAGCTTACCCCAAGGGCATCCAAGATGTAGGTGTCTTTTTTTCTTCAGTAGATCCAATTTTGATATTTTTAGGTCAAACCGTTCTGGTCTGTCAGTCATATAATGGCAGGTATAGGTCACTGTCTCTATAAGAGGGAAAAAGAACATGCACAGAGAAATCCAAATTAAACAATTCCCCATCGTAACTACACATTGATGGCCTAAGACGCGAAACGAGCGGTTTGTGTGAGAAAACGAACAGTATTTATATCGTTTTTTTTACCTCTTGTACACAACCATGTCCAAGTGATCTGAGTGTGCGCACGCATCCGGTCACACACCAGATGCGCGCGCTCTGGCTTAGTCTGCGGTAGAGGTAAAAAACGATATAAATACTGTTCGTTTTCTCACACAAACCGCTCGTTTCGCGTCTTAGGCCATCAATGTGTAGTTACGATGGGGAATTGTTTAATTTGGATTTCTCTGTGCATGTTCTTTTTCCCTCTTATAGAGCCAGTGACCAATACCTGCCATTATATGACTGACAGACTAGAACGGTTTGACCTAAAAATATCAAAATTGGATCTACTGAAGAAAAAAAGACACCTACATCTTGGATGCCCTTGGGGTAAGCTGATAGGTATCAAATTTTAATTTCAAAGTGAACTATCCCTTTAAATACACAGGTTAATGACACAAACACAGCTGAACTAATAATCACCTTAAACAAGGACAGGAAACAAACCAAATATGGAAACATGAGGGCGGGAACACAAGACACACAACAGAGGACTGACACAGGGGCTTACTAACAAACATCTGTGTTAAATGTGTAATTTGTGCGTGAAATGAATCTAATCGTGCAATACTGATTGTTTTTTTTCAGGCAGAACAGGCCTAAGAGAGGCGGTATCTGTGTAGCTAATCACACTTCGCCAATTGATGTTGTTATTCTGGCTAATGATGGCTGTTATGCAATGGTGAGTGTGACAGAAATGACACTTCAGTGCAGTGGTTCTTAAATCTTGGTATTTGGACTTTCATACAGGTTTGCATGGACTTTTATCTTCTCTTTTATATGTATATTGCGCTCAGGCCTGTAGCTTTACTTGGTATGATTTTGAGTGAATATGACTTAAATTACAATCTGTTTTTCACATTAAGCAAACAAATAAATTCAGACAATTAGGAATGGCATACATAATTCATATATTTGGGGAGTATATGTAAGAGCCATTTTTCAATACTTTTATTTTCAACAAAAAATATTCATCTGGTATAATTTGTCATATAAAAAATATAGAGAGCTGAAAGAAAATGTAGAAAATTAATGTCTTTCGATATGGTTTTCAGTATTATTAATATTCATATACAATCAAAGAATTTATTTTTTGGCATATTTTAAGAGCCATATTTGAATATAAAACTGAAAGAAAATGCAGAAAATTATTTTATTCTTAATAAAAACAACTGCTAATATTGTGGGCCACTTTTTTTTTCATTTGTAAATATTGTCTAAATTAATATGTAATGATGTGGGTTTAATCTGAGTTTTGGCTCACAATTAAACAAACCTTGTTTTTGTAAACAGGTAGGGCAGGTTCATGGTGGTTTAATGGGAGTTGTCCAGCGTGCCATGGAGCGATCTTGCCCTCATATCTGGTTTGAGAGAGCAGAGATGAGAGACCGCCACCTAGTGACACAAAGGTAATACAACAATAATGATGTTCTATTATAGTTAATCAAGCAAATCACAACAAAAAACATTTTCATGATTTTATGATAATCTTTCTACAGTATAAAGCTGCATATACACATGCATATATTTCACTACATATTTTCTTAGACAAAATACCTCCCTGTTGCATGCTAGGTCATGTCTCTCTGAGTCACAGCGCAACAGAAACACGTTTGTTTAAAAACAACACACAGTGTTCTGACATGCATTGAGGACTTAAGCAGCGTTGGAAATTACATTGCACAGACACACAAATACTTCCACAGAGTACATCCATAATATAAGTCATGTTTCATACATAGTTACGATTTGTAATGTAGGCCGCAGTTTAATATCATTTCATGCACAGACAGTCTCTGCAATACTATATTTTGGTTTAATATCCGTCTGTTTCCTTATGACCGTACTGGTTGCACTTTAGTTTGGGAACCGGTTCTTAATTAACTATTAGCTACTACTGTCGCCTCAGTAAACTCCTAATTTGCAGCTTATTAATAGTTGGTAATGTAGTTGTTAAATTTAGGTATGGGGTACGATTAAGGAATCTAAAATGAGGTCATGCAGAATAAGGCATTAATATGTGACCCTGGACCACAAAACCAGTCTTAAGTCGCTGGGGTATATTTGTAGCAATAGCCAAAAATACATTGTATGGGTCAAAATTATAGATTTTTTTTTTTTGCCAAAAATCATTAGGATATTAAGTAAAGATCATGTTCCATGAAAATAATTTGTAAATTTCTAACCGTAAATATCTCAAAACTTCATTTTTGATTAGTAATATGCATTGCTAAGAACTTCGTTTGGACAACTTTAAAGGCGATTTTCTCAATATTTAGATTTTTTTGCACCCTCAGATTCCAGATTTTCAAATAGCTGTATCTCAGCCAAATATTGTCCAATCCTAACAAACCATACATCAATGGAAATAATATGCATGCTAATAAGCAGCAACTAGTTAATAGTGGGAATTGGTCCTTAACATAAAGTGTTACCGCCATCCTTATATGCCATTTTAATGCAAGAAAGCTAAGCCGAAGGCCATTTCGGTAGCGCCCCAGGCAGCTCTTTTACCATCATGTCAGTACAGCTTCTGTCTGCTTGAATGAGAGTTTCCAAAACTATTTGCTGTTTCAATAACATATTTTAAGTAGACAATTTAATCTTAGTTAGCTTACATGGCAGGTTTAACTCTGTTCAGTTTGTAATGCAAGAAAAATGTTAAAATATATATATTTTTTTGCCTGAATATCATCTGTTTGCCATTCGTCACAGCACTATTTTAATCTAGAATAAAAAAGAAAATTAATTAAAATATCGAATTTTCATTATGTATTTTTTTTCCCCAGGGAAATCCAGAATTGATCCCTAACTTTCTGTTAATTTCCATGCTATAGGCTTATATATATATTTTTTTTTTTTTTCCATCTCTTCCTCATACTGCCTTTGATTACATGCTAGTCTATTCATCTTTCTTGTTTTCTCTCCCTTCCCAGGTTAAGAGATCACGTAAATGTCAAAACAAAGCTACCAATACTCATCTTCCCTGAGGGTAAGTGCATAATAACAATGAGAAACACACTGAGATACAGTTTCAGTCGTATTTCAGGTCCTGCTCTACAGCATCGTTTCTAAAGCTTAATGGTTGAAGTTTAATACTTGCACCTGGTTGCCCCTGCAGGAACTTGCATCAATAATACATCAGTAATGATGTTTAAAAAGGGAAGTTTTGAAATTGGAGGAACTATATACCCCGTGGCTATAAAGGTAATATATCAGTACTTGTCTTTTATGCACATTACCTGTTGTAAGGTGACAGGGTAATTTTCACAGTTCTTGTTGACTTGAAAAATGCAGTGTAGCAAGTTGCAATGTGACTGATGATAATGATTCTCTGTTGAGCCGCATTTATTTGATCAAAAATATTGTAAAATACAGTAGTAATATTTTAGTAGAAATATTATTAGAATTTAAAATGTTTATTTAATTTTAATATATTTTATCATGTAATTTATTCCATGATCCTTCACTCTTCATTCTAATATTCTGATTTTCTGCTCAAATTGTGCTCAGTTATTAATAATGGTTACTCATCTTTGATTATCAATTATCAATGTTCATGTTAAATATTTTTCTGGAAACAGTGACACATTTTTCAAGATTTGTTGATTAATAGAAAATTAATTGAACAGCACTTATTTGAGATATATATAATATATATATATATATATATATTTGTAACAGTGTAAGTGTCTTTACTGTCACTTTTAATCAGATTATTGCATCATTGATTAAATTAAATAATGTTTCTTGAGCAGCAAATCAGCATATTAGAATGATTTCTGAAGGATCATATGACACTGAAGACTGGAGTAATGATGCTGAAAATTCAGCTTTTCATCACAGGAATAAATTACATTTTAATATATATTCAAACAGAAAAAGATTATTTTAAATTGTAATAATATTTCACAAAATTACTATTTTTACTATATTTTTGATCAAATAAATGCAGCTTTGGTGAGCATAAGAGACGTATTTTCTGCAAAAATGTGAAAAAATCTTAATTACTCAATAGTGTGTGTGTAAGATTATACTATATTATATTTGTAATACATCCTTTAAATGATTTTATATATAAAATTATTCTAAAAATATTTCCTGTAGCAACTGTTTAATTGGATAAGTAATACAAATAATTATTAAAAATAAATACATTTCATTAAATAACTGTTTCACATACAGTTTAAAATAAAGCAGTAATATGCAAAGTAAACTGTGTTTTGCTCCCATGTTGCAGTTATCTTCATAGTGTGTGACTGTGTGTTTATGTACTGACCTACTATGACCCTCATGCAGTTTGTCTGTGTGTGTGTTATATATAGTATGACCCTCAGTTTGGAGATGCTTTCTGGAACAGCAGCAAATATAGCATGGTGCGCTGTCTGCTGCAGATGATGACGAGCTGGGCCATAGTCTGCAACGTCTGGTATCTGCCTCCAATGGCACAGAAGGTGAGAGCTCAAGCTGTAAAGTGTAAAATAGTCGTAGCTTTTTGTAGCACAATGTTGATGTGACTGATTACGCCCTCACTTACTAAATTTCCTGTGTGCACAGGAAGGAGAGGATGCTGTGCAGTTTGCCAACAGGGTGAAATCAACCATTGCACAACAAGGAGGTTTAGTGGATTTGGCCTGGTGTGTAAAAGAGTTTGTCTTTGGCTGTCTTGCTACAATGATTGAATCGAAGTTAAAGGTTTATTACTGTGTGTGTGTGTGTGTGTGTGTGTGTCTCACAGGGATGGGGGTCTGAAGAGGGCAAAGGTGAAGGATTCGTTTAAGGAGCAACAGCAGAAGAAGTACAGCCACATGGTGGTGGGTGAGGACAGCAGTGACTGAACACAAACACCAATGATCAAAGATCTTCTCTTTCACCAATCACTGGAAATACGTCAACTTGCTGACAAAAGTACAGGAGGGTCTATTTATACTACTGCTGCTAAAATACATTTTAAAGATATTTATAAATGGGGGATAAATATAAATAAATATGCATTGCAAATGCTACAGATCCCAGTTTCATACGGGCTGCCCTGCTTTTCTGTGAAGAGTTTTATTTGCCAGAATATTAATTGGGTGACAAAGCTTTTGCGTTTTATTGATTCCGTTTTTTGAGAGTTTTTGAATAGTTTGTGAATTTAAAATGTATATAAAGGACAAAATTATAAATGCATGATTGGGGGTAATACTGAGTTAAGGACATGCTCATTTATTTCTCAGAGCAAATAAACTTTTGTGCTTTTTTAACATTTGTTTCTAATATTGTGATTAATTACTGACCAAATTGACTTCTTTTTTTAAACTCAGGGTTCCCACAGACACGAAAACCGGGAAATATCAGGGATAAATTATGATTTTCAGGAAAAAGTGAAGTCATAAAAACCAATTTCAATAGTCAATATATTTTTTTCTAGTTATTTTTTTTCTAGTTTTTAGTTTTTCGAACTTCTGAAGTGAGACAGCATTGGTTAATGCAGTAGAAAATATCCCAGTAGGTAATGCAGACTTCAATTTCATCATCAGTTGTCACAAAATATCTTAATAAATAGAGGAAAATATTTTGAGGAAAAAACATACTGCAAATAAACAATAATAAGGAATAAAATCTATTTTTCTAGTATGTTGTTTTTTCTAACTTATGTGCGAGACAGTGTTGGTTAATGCAGTAGAATATGTCATAGTAGGTAATGCAGATTTCAATTTTATCAATTGTTACAAAATATCTTATTAAACAGAAATATATTCAGAAAAAACACACTGCAAATAAACAATGTTCAGGAATAAATTGATGCTATTTATGCTCAGATCTAAATTATTTAATTAGCTAAAAGTTGTTCTTTGTGATAGCAACCTCTGCAAAATGTTTTAATTCCTAAATAATCACAAATTACTGGACAATTTGTGGAAATGCCTTGCTCAAAAGGTATGGGAACCCTGTAAAATGTCAGTGGCAGTATGTTTTAGGTATTGCCCATTTGTTTTTTCACTTGTGATCAGGTCTATCTTATCTGTGTATACTTGAGCATACAGTAAAACTGATTACAGGCAAGTAATGACTAACCAAACACAACTAAGTTCAATATCTGAAATCTTTTCTTTGAGCTTAGCAGGCTAAACATTGTTCAGAAACTGAAGCTGCAGCATGTTTACTTCACATTTTATTATCTTCACATCTGTTTTAGAGGTGCTGCTGTCTAGCTGTGTTTTACAACACACTAAACTGAACCATTTGCTCATATTTGTCAACAGTCAAACAGTCAAAAATGCAAAAGGCACTATGGGTAAAATTGTTTTTGTGCCTGTGTGCTGATGTGAAACCAGCACTATATTTCAGTATACAGACTGTGGTCTACATTGAATCTGCTAGTGCCGTTTTACATTTATTGCAAACCCCTGTTGCAAAGAGATTTATCAAAACACTTTTAGTATCACTTTGAATTGGCCAAAATATAGATTAAGACTTTTTTCTATGCCTAATGTTTATTTTCAGACCTGAACTTATAAAGTGACACAGTGTTGGTTAATGCAATTGAAAATGTTCCAGTAGGTAATGCAAATTTCGTCATCATTTGTCACATAACAGGGGAAAACATATTGCAACTAAACAATGTTAAGAACTAAAAATAATACTGCTAATACAAAGTATGGCATTTAAATGTGCATTTTCCATTACGTTCTATCCACTGAAATGATTATGACTGGCAAGTGTTTATCAGTGAGGTAATTCTGAATATGTACGATAAGCACTGTTATAACACAATGCATGTGGAGGATTTTTTGGATTCTTTGCCTTCATTATCTTCAGCATCTGCCCCGGTCCTGTGTTTAGTACCTTTTTTTGTATCAGGAACTGCACACACACACAAACAGATCAGTTAATGTTGGATTTTTAATTCATTTGACTCTCAACGTTTTGGACGTCTTACCTCGTCTGGCAGTGGTGGAAAGAGTACTGAAAATTTGTACTTAAGTACAAGTACTGTTACATTGCTGAAATAATACTCAATTACAAGTAAAAGTACTGGTGTCCAAACGGTACTTAAGTAAAAGTACAAATTACTCGTCTCAAAAACTACTCAGAGTGCTAGTTACTAGTTACATTTTAGCGGCAATATTTAATACCAGTCACCAAAGGTATTAATTCATATCTTTGCTTCTGTGTCCTAATGCTCTTCCAGATGCCCCAAGAAAACAACAAACTGTGCTAATATACACCCACGATGTCATGTAATACTGAAAAATTATAACCCTAACCTTTATCTCCATACTGAAAACCCAGATGGCCAGACAGTGATTCAGCTAAAATATTAGTGTCTGGGACACTGTGAGCTCGGAGACTGTAGTGTGCACAGCAAATGTTTAAATGCTTGGCTTAAATATGTAATATTAATTAAATAGTGCTCATAAATGGCTGTTGAGATAGTATTCTCAAATGAAATGAGTAGAGACATGGACCCCGGAAACAGCAGTCCTTACGTAGTACATACTTAACAAGAGGATTCTCCCCAAGCCTTCAAACTGACGTCATCAGAGCGAGAACGCCATTCCAGAGCGGAAGCGAATTTTCAGTTTTTTTATTAAATATTACGACGGCAGACTATTTTTTTCCCGGTGTATTGACTTGCACGGTTTAATTATTCACCACAAGACTAGTCATGTGCACTAAAAAAGTAAGTAGGGTCATTTTTGATTTCATGACGACTTCGTGACTTCAATCATTTTCAATACCATTGGCAAAACTACCACATACTGTATACTGCCATATAGATATTTTAATATTTCAAATTGTTTTGTCCATCCATTTCTTCAAGGCAAACATTATTTCAAGCTTTGAGTGGTTTAATCCAAGTCTTCTGAAAAAAAGACACATTCACTTTATATGATGAACAGATTTTAATATAGGCTTTTATTTACATAGCCTACATATAAACATTGATTAATTACCATTACAAAAATCTCAATCTTAAACATTTGCTCATTCTGTGTATTTGTGTCTTTAAAATAGGGTAACTTTGTTGCAAAAGCTTACAGCAAAGAAGCTTGATTTCAAATTTGATTTCAAACTGAACTGAATTTACAAAAAAAGATAATTACACAGTCAGTAATAAAATTCTAAAACAAATTACCTCAATTCAGTTGAGGTATTCGAAATATGACAAATCACTGCTTATAAAAATTCAGTGTTAAGAGCCATATGTTATTTATTTAGATAAATGGGACCAGGGGAGGACTTAGTGATTTGGGACCCTAAGCAAATTCTAGACCCTAACACAATAACTATGTGTCCTTTTATGCTTAACCCTTATTTTGCTCGCTTGTTCTAGTCTATAGTTTATTTATCCCTTCAAAACCAGTAATTAGTCAACCTGATGCTGTTCTAAAGTTGATTAGGCTACCTTATTTTTTTTTCTGATCACAAAAGATGACCTATCCAAAAAACAAAAAAAAATGCTTGCACTTGTCCATTTAATAAACTTTTCCCGTCTTTTTGCGAACTTAAAATTATCCCACGCAGCTCATTCCATATTCCAGGTGTTCTGAAGGCATACAGTAGGGTTTTCCTAGAAACAAATCGAAAATGTAATCTATTACTAAGTGAAAATCTCCAGTCATTACATTCGTGCATTTATAAGAGTATGTGGCAGTTCGCGCCGGCGAGCCTAGGATAAGCACACAAGATAGTCATTTTGAAACATCAGGATAAACAAATTCGTGACTTGTAACAATACTTTCTTTTCTGAGGTGAATATCTCTGTTCTGAGACAGTATTATACAACCTAGAATGCGCCCTCATATAATCAATAAAAGCTGTCACTCACTTCATTGTGATCTCACGATGTTCCATTAATAAGCTCTACACTGCACAATGACTCTCTTATTTACATCGTATCTACACTTTGTTATAATGAGATGATTCCCGAGCTTGCAGAACTCAGCACTTGACAAAAACTATGAGCGGTGAGTGGATTCTAACTTAAACACTTCTGGTCATTGCGTTCAAGAAATCAGTGGATATATCTGCGATCGGCTACAATGCTCAACGTTGCAAATATGTTTTGCCATATCAGATGGGGCCCCCATTCCCCAGGGGCCCCAAGCGTCGCCACTCGCTTATTGGTTAAGTCCGCCCCTGAATGGGACAACAGATGGCTTTGACTCCAAATGTCTGTACAATATAGAGATGCAGTTAGACAGACCAGGATATTTATATGTACAAATCATACAAATATCCCATTCCGAAACATTTCTAGCATAAACTTACATTGTAAAGAAATTAAAGTTCCATCTGTCATATTGAAAGACATTCTGGTGCATTTCACGTAGTCAATAAAATTTCCAGTAGCATTTTCATCGGTCAAGCATGGATCTATTCTGAATGATAACTTTTGACAAAGTTTAATCTAGGAGCAAAGAAAAATAATTTCTAATATAAAAGTATGAAGAGATCGCGATAGCACACAGTCTGAGTGCGCACAAGTAATATCGGAGTGAAAGGACAGGCAGTTCATTTGTATAAGTTAGGCCTATTTGAGAGCTCGCATCCAGTTTTCTGCGATTACATGACTGTGTTCTCATGTTACAATAAAGCGCTCACCACATTTGGGCGGGAATGATTAAAATTATGCGGAATACCTGCAATCCTGCACGGACATTCAGACTCTGTAATTGACAGGAGGCGGATGCGTGTCAAACTCGCTGTCGGAGAGGAGAGAGCGAGACGCAGCGTGTATCGGTGTAGGCCAGGCTAAACGGTAGATACTGTGGAAAATGAGTAATGGAACCATGTCAGATATTTCAGTATCGGTATCAAAATATAGATATTTATAACACTACCATGTAGTTTGTTTCTCCAAACTTTGACTCCATAGTTACGCTAAGCTCCCTCACTTGTCCGATCAGCTCTTCAAAAGCTGCTGCTGCAGCGATGGCTTTTCCCGGTTCAGATATCGGGGCTTTTATTGGTCTGTTTACGATCGGATATCTTTATTGACTACTGAAATGCCGTCAAAGGTTTGAATATCAATTCAAATTGAGGACGTACTCAGTAACGAACTATGATTTAAATGTAACGAGGTAAATTATTTTGCTTAATTTGTACTTAAGTACAAGTAAAAGTACAAAAAAGTAAAAAATATACTCACAAAAGTACAAGTACCCGAAAAAACTACTTAATTAAGTACGTGAGTTGTAACTGTTTGTTGTCTGACCACTGTCGTCTGGAACCACCAACACGTCCCTTCCCAAGACCACTGACATGTGCTTGCTCATTATTTGGATTCTGCATGAAGAAAGCATGGTTGTTATAATTTCTCAAATAATTTGTAATACCTGTTTTTCAAAATTTAATCATAATAGTTCATCCAAAAATGTCTTCATTTATTCTCCCTAAGTGCTTCAAAAATGAAAAAAAAAAAAAAAACTTTAATAAAAGTTGCCCAAACAACTCAACTTTTCTCAGTTCAAAAAAATAATTTCATTTTTCTGTGTAAACTATTTCTTCAATGTACGTAACATACCATCAGAGACTTTTCAAGCATCAATCTTTTCTCCTCTGGAAGGGTTCTGTAATACCTGTGAATGGATACTCAAATTATATCATTTATAACACAACAACCCAACTTTCATTTACAGAGACCAACCAGTCTGCTATATTTGATTGTAATAAAAACTGGTTATGATTAATGTATTAGAAATGGGTATGTAAGCTTAACTCACCTCTTCAGATAGGAATCTTGATTCCCATCCATCTCTGTAGCACGAGAGAAACCAGACATCTCTCCAGCTACATATTAACAACACAATGCACTAAAATACTCACAATCTGTAAGTTATTTTACACCCAAAACAACCAAGAGAGCACAAGCAGGCCCTGAACTAATATATGTATTGATAAAATGTCATAGATATCATTTCTGTCCACTCAAACAACCTGCTGGTTCTTGTCTTATAGTGCCAGTGGAGGTTTTTGTTGTTGTTTCCGTAGCAACAGGGCCCCATATACTAGAAGAGTTTGAATGTCCACAAAGAGGTGTGTCATATAAAGAGGTGGAGGAGCACATCATTTCACCCTGGGACAAACTTTTGGGTGTAACATTGTTTTCGGTTTCAATGTTAAGTCAGACACCTGGTCTAAAGAGATAGATAGATAGATAGATAGATAGATAGATAGATAGATAGATAGATAGATAGATAGATAGATGGATAGAAAAAACCCTTAAACTTATTGCCAAAGCAGCAGGCTATTTCTCATTTTCATTTAGTGTAAAAATTCAATAAGTAAAACTGAAATTAAACATAAAACATAAAAAAAATCTATGTAGATGTATTTAAAAACAATAACTAATATATATGACAAAAACAACAAATCTGCTAACATTAAATTTAAAAAAAAAAACTATGATAGTATTTCAATGATACTAAATAGATAGATAGATAGATAGATAGATAGATAGATAGAACAAAATCTTAAACTTATTTTATTTCAGCTTGTTGCCAAAGCAATATTAATTAGTTTCATTTAGTTTAACTAGCTATTTAGTTGATAACTAAAACTGAAATAAAAATTAGATGAAAAACTATAGACATTAAAAAGCAATATCTAATACAAATGACAAAACACAACAAAACTGCTAACTTTAATTCAAAATATAAAAAAAAACCTGTAACAGTATCTCAATGCTAAAATAACAGACAGACGATAGATAGATAGATAGAGACAGATATAATTCATTAACAGTCCCTATCATTTCATATATGTGAAGTTGTGTATCATACTTTAATGACATTACAATGTGGAGTAAAAGAAAATGAAATATTTAACAGAATCAGTAGCTTCATAGCCTCCAACCGGAAGCCTTCTCGCACTGAGCGGAAGCGCAGCGGCTCCAGCTGTTATTGTTGACAGACGGAGCTTCGGGGGGAAAATGGCGGTGTCCCGTCGATCCTCACAGCACCAACAAAGCAGCCTGCAGCCGTCTCCGCGGAACGCCGTGATCGCATCCCCCCCACCCGAATCGCCGTCCGTGATTATTCCCGAATCGACGAGTTTATTGAGCCCCTCGGCCACTGGCGCAGCGGAATGTGGCGGAGCGACGATGGAGTCCGCAGCGGCCTCCTCCTCCTCCTCCGCCTCTTCCCCAGACCGGCCCGCCCCAGCAACAACAGCGGCCGCCGCAGCGTCGTCAGCACTCGGCAGCTCCAGCTGCAGCAGCATTAGCTCCAGCGCGACCGCAGGAAGCCAGAGCCCCAGCTCAGGGGCGGCCAGTCCCGGGGACGGAGTTTGCGGGGCCGGCGGGGCTTTCAGAGAGCTATTCGAGGCCTGTCGGAACGGAGACGTGTCTCGGGTAAAGAGACTGGTGGACTCGGTGAATGTGAACGCCAAAGACATGGCCGGACGAAAATCAACTCCTCTGCATTTCGCTGCAGGTCTGTATTTATGTATTTGCCAAATATAATGCCTGCCTGTAAGCATCATGCTTTGTTTTTGACCTTATAAAAGAACAAAACGTCACCTTTGTGCATTTTGGTTTCCGCTAGGTTTGGAGTTTATTTATACAAGCGTGAGATTTTTCAATAGAGGTGTGCATATATATTTTTATATAGAGTGTGTTGTTTTTATACAGAAATTATGTATTTTAAGTTGACTGTTCACAGTGGTTATGTGTCATGGAATAACATTGCATAATGTTTCATTGTATTCAAAACAACATGAGTAAAATATGATTTTTCATGCGAAGCTGACACGTAATTCTAGACTGAATCCTAGACTGTCTGTAAACACAATATCTTTTCAAACTGTTTACATTTCATAAATCATAAGTCATAAATTAAATTTAAAATAAACTTTGTGGACAGGAAAACATATTAAATGTTGGCATTAGCTAATTAGGGTGTGTTTTTAAAACCTTAAAAATATAAGTCTGTGCATTCTGTGAGTCATATGAGCTGACTAAATCCATTTCTAATTGGGTATACCTGATGATTTGCTAACCAGGAGTTCAAAGAAAATTAAATAAAGACATTTATAAGCTTAAAAAGTTAAGATATTCCATTTTGTCTCTTGCTGTCAATTAAATAGACATCATTCAAAATAAACATTAGCCATATTCAGTCCTACAGTTCGGAATCTCTGCAAAATGAGAGATTTTCAGCATTAGTAAGCATGCAGCTTTCATGATCTCATAATGATTGAGAGACTATATGGATTATTTGCACTTAAAATGTATCTGTCACATTGCAGGACCATTTCAATTAGCTAAGCAGTGACAGCTAGCTATTAAAGTTGATAAATAAAAGACTCAGAATAATGCTTTTTGCCAGTATCATTAGCATATCACTTCGTTTTGTGTTTAACGAGAAAAGAAAATCAAACCGATTTGAAATGTCATGAAAATTGTTAAATTGATAGTTGCAGCATTTAAAAACCTTCCACTTTCACAAATAGAGCATTTTTAGATCAGATGTGAATAAGATCTGATATGTCATTTTTGAAAAATTCAATTCATCATATTAGATGTATTGCATTTTAAACGGCTTGTCTTGTGGAATGTTTGCCAGGCTTTGGCAGAAAGGACGTGGTGGAGCATCTCCTGCAGACCGGAGCAAATGTCCATTCCCGTGACGACGGCGGTCTGATCCCGCTCCATAACGCCTGCTCATTCGGGCACGCAGAGGTGGTCAGCCTGCTGCTGTGTAGCGGCGCGGACCCCAACGCACGAGACAACTGGAACTACACACCTTTGCATGAGGCTGCCATCAAGGGCAAAATAGACGTGTGCATTGGTATGGATTCATTTGAGAAGTTTTGTCATTTCTTCTCTTTCCAATTATAGTCCAATCAGACCAGTTCTGATCATATAAATATAACTGCTCAAGTAAATACAAATTCTGATGATCACAGATATATTGTACATCCCTAGCAGTGAGGCAGTGAATCAGGTCTAATGAGTCACAGTCCACATTGTGTAGAGTTGCAGCAGTTGTCTAGAGAGCTGATGTGGCGTTCCAGCATGTTGCAATATTGCTGTGTTGTGATAGTAATTTTGTTGTCCTGCAGTATTTGTCTCCTGCACCCTGATGTCATTGAGTGCTGCTGAATACCCCTGTGCTGAGACAGCACTCTGTGTGTGAGTGTGAGTGAGAAAACTGACAGGATCTCTGGTGTTTGTATTAGTAACATGATGAATGGGTTTGTCCGAGTATAGTGTGTTACTTTATTTAAATCTATTTCTTCAGAGTTATTTGGTGAGTGTCTGTTAGGGATGTGCAATATATTGGTGATATCATTATTGGTCAATATTATTGTTTTTTGTGGCATTGTACTCATTAGTCTAAAATTTGAAACATATTTTATCAGATTTAAAAAAAAAAATATTTATTTGTATTTTTATATTAAGCAGCCCCCCCCCCATAAAACAAGTAAATAAGACCTTTATAAGCTTAAAAAGTTAAGCTGATGCATTTTAGCTCCTGCTATTAATTAAACAGATGTCGCTCCACATAAACACCATGTTCAGTCCGGCGGTGTGGTACCTCCCACATAACGAGGTTTTCAGCATTAGTAATCATAAGCATGCAGTTTTCATGATCTCATATTAATTGAGAGACTGTATGGATTATTCACACTTAAAAAATGTATCTGTCACACTGCAGGACCATTTAAACTAACTAACTAATGACAGATAGTTATTAAAGCTGATGTAGAATGATGCTATTTGTGACTATCATTAACATTCTGCTAAACATTTTGACGTTTTGTGTTTAATGAAGAAAGAATTTTAAACCGGGTTAAAATGTTATGAAAATTGTAATTATTTTGTGTAAAACTATTTCTTTAGAATTATTTGGGGAGTGACTGTTAGGGATGCACAATATATTGGTGAATATGTCAGTATTAGTCAATATTGTCGTACTTTTTTTCTGGCATTGGACTGATTAGTTTGATAATATGCTGATGCTGGAAACATTTATAATATAGTTAGGTCCTAGGTTATTATAGGTGTATAATAACATTAGTTTACTACACTAGTAAACATGAACAAACAATGAATAATACTTCTATAGCATTTGTTAATCTTAGTTCATTTGTAAATTTCTGCTTTAAAATTAATCATTGTACGTGTTAACATTGGTTAATGCACTCTGTAATGTTATCTATCTTTTCTGCTATGCATGTAAGTGTTTTGATGGCTAACTGTAATAAAACTTCAAAGCTAGTATGAACACTTTAGGTGGAAAAACAGTGTTGATAATTATGCTTATCAACCACAAAACATTATCTGCTTTGGTATCGGCCAGTTTCATTATCGGTGACTGTATTGCTTGCTTCTGTTTCTTACAGTGTTGCTCCAGCATGGCGCTGATCCAAACATCAGAAACACTGATGGAAAATCAGCTCTGGACCTGGCAGACCCTTCTGCAAAGACAGTCCTCACCGGTGAGACATACACACACACACACACACACATCTGCTTTACAGTCATTAACAACACACACAATCTCATGAGCAGACATGTAAAGGCACACTGAGTATGTTCTTGTAGTATGCAGTATGCCAGTACAGCAAGAGCATGCTGTGTAAGTGCTGTGTAGCACAATGCACTGCACTCCAGTCTGAAAAATGAACCATTTACAGCCACATTTCCATCGTACATTAATTGATCGGACAGCTACATGTTTAAACATTTGCACACAAAGTTGGATTAAAATACCAACACGATGCCACTCACCAAATTAAATGTAGTAAGGTTAATGTAACAGCCTTCTGTTTGAAGCGTTGCATCTTGTATACCATTTCACATACTATTTAAAAGAGGTATGTACTTCATAATAAGCAGTGTGCTATTATTCCAGTCTGAACACAGCTAATGTGACACTAAAAACATCTACACACACAATAATGAATCTTGCAAATCAAGTCTGTCTGACACCTGCTGTCTGTTTTTATTCATCAGGTGAATATAAGAAGGATGAACTGTTGGAGGCAGCGAGGTGAGCTTTTGCCGCAATATAATAAATTAATATCAGTGTATTGCTAAGATAAACACTGAAAAAATTGGTTTTGGATGGTTGTTTGAATCCGTCAGCCACTTGTTTCTTATGTTGGAAAGAATGTGCAGAGGGTAGGTGCTACACACAACCTGGCATAGTTGTATATTAATGTTTGGAAAACTCTGATGTTGGAATGAAAATCCAAGAATATCAGAATGAGACATTTTTGCAGCTTTGTATATAAATGTTTATTGGACAGGGCAAGTGTTATATAAAGTAAATGTAAGAATAACTTTTATACTGTTAGTAATATTTCAAGATGAACACTTACTGGACTGAACCAACTTAGGTTTACTTGATTATCCATACATCTGTTTTTGGGAAAATCATGTTAAAATGTGAGTACCAATTATGATCATCAGATCAAAACCACCACTGGCTACATTCATTACTTATGTGCCTTGTAGAACTTTACATTCTGCAAGTGAACGTCGCTTTGTTGTGCCATCCCAAAGAGGCACAAAATCACTTTGACGGACTTTTAAATTAAATGTTCCTTCCTGGTGGAATGACCTGCCCAACTCAATCCGAGCAGCTTCAAGAAATGGCTAAAAACACATCTCTTCCATCTTTATTTGACCCTCTAACTCTAGCACTCTCTATTCTAATTCTATTCTTTATATGAAAAAACCCCCCACTAACACTAGTTTTTCTAATCTTTTTGTATTCTAACCTATTTGTTTTCTTTTTATTTATTATACAATTAACAAAAGCAAAAAAAGGCCTCTAACACTAGCTTGCGCTTCTTTTTCTATTATATCTGTTTTTATCTTTTTATTTATTAAATAATTTAAAAAATCCCTTGCTACGTATACTGAGTTAATCTGAGACTAACTGAGCACTTGCATATCATTGCTCTTGTTGATTTTGATTGCTTCCATTGTCCTAATTTGTAAGTCGCTTTGGATAAAAGCATCTGCTAAATAACTAAATGTATTTTTGAAGAATGTTTATTTTTTCATCTCTCAGTCTTCATTGTATTGCATTTGGATTACATGTTTTGCCTCATAATAAAAACTACAGAACTTGGAACATAAAAAAAAATTTAAATATCATCTTACAAAGACATATTATTGGGAGATACAGAGTGACGACTGATATTTATATGCATTTTATGTAAGCTATCTGCTGTATTGTTATGAAGGTCTCATTGTTTTACATTGCAAGCTGTCAGAATTTCATCTATCTTTTTGGCCATATAAATATCTGCAACTGCACCAAATGACATACTTTTTGATACCTTTGCGTCTCTGAATAAAATTTACATCTGAAATGAGTAACGGTATAATCCAATACAGTTGCCACAACACCATCCTTAATAGCTGTTCACAAAACAGTCCCATTTATTGCTGCCAGCAATAAATAGAGTGAAAAGGAAGGTTTCATTTTGAAGCTTACGTTAACTTTACATTGTGCATTGATCTCTTTTATTTTAAAAGATATTGCTTTAAGTATATTTGAATCTGTTTTGACTGTCACTCATCCAGAAATGTGTTTTCTCTAAGTTGCCGTTCCTAACAGTGTTTGTCTCCCTCTGTTTGGAACCTAATCTTCTTAGGAGCGGAAATGAGGAAAAGTTGATGGCACTTTTGACCCCACTTAACGTCAACTGTCATGCCAGCGATGGGCGCAAGGTAACAGATCACAGTTATTTCATTTAATCTTTATAATGTTGCCTTTAACATTTGACACATCTGTAAATGCCTAGTATGACTGTTTTAGAAAGTATGTCTGATGTTGTTTGTAAACTCAAGCTCTACTCAAAAAAAGGATGTGATTTCATGTATTTCATTGGTTGTTGTATAAATAGATGTAGGTCAAGACAATCCCAAATCCCCTTGTTTGAGTTTTTTCTTTCAGTAATACTGTGTTTAGAGTAAACAGCGCTGACCTAGTTTTACCCATGATGAGTTTAAGTTTGGACATATGGTTGATGTCGTTTTCTAATGTTTGTTTTGAGGTTACACTGCCTCTTTGTTCAGTCTGGGCTGCTTTTGGATGTCAGTCATATTTAAAAGGGATTTCAGTTGATCTTTGATGCCTATTGGATGCACGTCTGACCTTCATGAAGTTTTAGGCCAAAGCTTTTTTGATCCATTTCTTCCTCTAATCATAACATCATAAAAGGACCTTGATTTCCCCTCAAATCCTCTGTCATCCATGATCATTTCAGGTCACTCCCTCCCTCCAGACGTCTGTGTCTTTATATCAGAAGGGCTTTGAGTTCACTGTGGGTTTGTTGCTCTATTAGTCTCCTGTTTGTTGAGTTACGTACTGTATCTCATGCTGGAGTGTAGTGATATAATGTACTTTTATTATTTTTTTTAAAGGCTGAGTATTGCTGCTACTTTTATTTTTGTAATCTCTGATACTGATCTTGATGCCTGTATTTTGTATAGTGGTGTAATTTTGACTGATATTTTGAGAGTAGCGTGTTAACATCAAATACAGGACTTTATAGTTTGACAAATTGCTTTGGTTATGTTTTTGTAAGTCACGTTGGATAAAAACATCCGCTAAATAGTTGATCACTGAGCATAATGCACTCTACGTAGACATGAATATTGGCAGTCATGTCATACCAAAGACATTGCAAACCTAGAAATATCCCTGATCCACTGACATTTTGTTTTGCAGCCTGAGTGTATTTGCGTGGCAGTGTTTATGTAACAAAAATTGTGTATATGCTGCGTGGTATTGTTTTTGAGCACAGTACATGAGCATAGAAAATGTTTATAGGCCTTAAGGGATGCACCGATATGATGATAAACGTTTATGTTGTCATTTGTTTTGTATAGAATTTTCAGGAAGTAATTGAAATTTTTTGTGTGTTATTTTCTATCATTAAATTGTGTGTATAAGTACCATTCAAAAGTTTGGGGTTTTAAAGAAATGAATATAAGACGAGGATGCATTGAATTGATCAAAAGTGACTGTAAAGACATTTATGATGTTAACTTTTTCAACACTGATAATAATAAAAAAAAAAAGTTTCTTGAGCAGCAAATATTAGAATGATTTCTGAAGGATCATGTGAAATTGAAGACTAAAAGATGTAGAAAATTCAGCTTGCATCACAGTAATAAATTACATTTTGAAATATATTAGAATACAACACAGTTACTTTAATATTTTTGTTTTTACTGCAATTTTGATCAAATACTTGCAGCCTTGGTGAGTGTACAAGACAAAAAAAATCTCACAGACCCCACTTTTTAATGGTAGTATTTATTAGTGTTATATTGGCCATGTAAAATGTCAAATCGACTGTAGCATTTATCATCCTGTGCGAACTGATTCCTAAAAATAATATACAGTCTGTCACTGAACTAAAGTAGTTTTTTTAGTATTTTAAGATAGGATGCTGTAGCTGTTAAATGATTAGGTTTTAAGCACCACAGTCGGCTTTGATGGATAATATGTTAGTTTATAGCTAATTTTTTGTTTTGTTTTGTTTTTTGTTCTGGCGACATTCAGTCAACATCTCAAAAAATGCTGGTAAGTTTATTTTGTGAAACAGAAATTAGTTTTATTTGGTCCTCTGTGATTTTATGATTTTCCTTTCGATTTATTTTTCATTTTTGTCCCTAAAAATCCATCCATACGCTGGTTCACACTTAAAACGCACAGAAACCTGCCTTATTTTCTGCTGGTCACAATCCATCAATCAACCAATAGCTCCGCTAACGTTTTGTTGACGCCTGCAGGTTCTGAAAACAAGGCTTTCATTTACCTCTTTCTTTAGTCTTTAACTTTTTTTTTTTTCTTTTTTTCCTATAAACTGTCTGCCTTTGCAAGAACTCCACCATGTTTCCACCCCTAAACCCCACCTCCGCATCCATGCATCGCCTCACGTTCTTGAATCCGTTTGTTTGATTTGTTGTGATCAGCACGCATGCTCTCCACGAACGTGGTGTTTAACTCCTGATTTCTCTTTGACATCCTGTCCTGTTTAGATCCATTGTGTGTATGCTAGAAACGTTGCACTGTTGCCCATTGCTTGTGCTGTACTATTTCAGACCTCATAATAGTGATATGAACATGAATGTGGCCTTTCCATCCTGCACTGAATAATATAATTCTCTCAGAGAATGCATCATATTTTCGTGGAAGATCTTCGTTACTAAATGGCTGCTTGAGATTGGTTGTCATGCTGATTGTTTTGCTGTGGTTGTGTTCAGGCATATAGGCATGTCACCATTATTTCTTCATTTTTCACTGCATGAACTCTGAACGAATTTGTAACTTTTTTTGTGCTTAGGCTATTTTAGGTACTAGTGGTTTGAGTCACTTATTATCAGCTCTTCTTAAGTGATCAAGCTCGAGCCAGATTCATCAGTTGTTCTGAGAGATGGCAGATATAAAGGCCTACTTGCACCAAGAGGCAATAGTTCACAACAGTGACCGTTTTTAGTGTTCAGACTAAAACAATTTTTCCCCATTTTCTCCAAAGGAATTTCAATTAATGTTTCAATAAAGAATTTCAAGCCATAAACCAAACCAGCCACTCTTACAGGAGCATTACAAACTTGCTGGTCTGTGCACGTGAAGCAATGCAAATGATGTAATTTAATTGAAAATGATGGTGCAGTATAAACCTATTGGCTAAGAATCATCGGTTATAAGTGTCAAACCAATATATTTTTAATTTTAATGCAAAATAATGTTGGAAATGGACTCTTATGTCATTTGCAATGCTTTATGGGAGTTTGTGGTTGGCGCTGAACTCTTTTGCATCTATTTCTGTTTCCTTGTTACCGTTCATTTTCTCTGATTGGTGGGTTGTTCTTAAGGATTATGGGTAGAGACACTGAACTTTTCCCCTTTTAAGGCATGTGGCAAACAAATGTTGAGAAATTATAAAAGAACTGTTAAAACTGAGTGGCGTTAAAATCTTAAACAATGAGGAAAGAAAGCAACAAATTAAACAAGTATGACACACTGAATATCATTTTTCTGTGACCATTTACAACATCTCTATATAGGTAGGCTGAAAGTCTTAATTAAATGTATAATAAATTCAATACAACTAAAACATCCTATATATTAACTGTGCATGTGGAAAATTTAAATGCACCTTTCTTCTGTGATTTGTTCCGCTTTTGGTGTGAGTAGGCCTTTACATGTTCTTAACAATGTTTAATTTAGTCCATATATTTATAATTAGTGTGGATGCTAGAACAGGTACCGCTTCTTGATTTGTATCACAAAGAACGTAGTTTCAAAACCGAAATACATTACACAGAACAGAACACTGCATAAAGAGTTAGCCATTGTAGTGATTAAACTAATGATGGGATGGGTTACAAGCAGTTTTACAAAATCATATTTGAGGTTGGGCTTTGTGCAACAAGCACTTGTATTATTGATGTTTACTTATTTAGCTTGGAAGGTTATTAATATTTCTCTGGTTCTTTTGCAGTCCACTCCTCTTCACCTGGCCGCTGGGTATAATCGAGTGCGTATAGTGCAACTGCTGCTGCAGTACGGTGCTGACGTCCATGCCAAAGACAAAGGGTGAGAAACATCTACGACTTACCATCTCTCTCTTTAACATGTGGTGTCCAGTATGGAAGTCAACATGGAATGCAACCTATGTTTACTTCCATAATGATTATAAGTCAAAAATGTAATTCTAGGAAGTAAATGATTGATTCAAAATTGATTGAATATGTATGTGTGTATATATACACTATACACTGTGTGTATATACACTATATTGCCAAAAGTATTGGGTCGCCCCCTTCTAATGAACAGGTTTGACTACTTTAACATTAAGATTTGTACTCATAGAAATTACTAAAGCATATAATGATATTCTAGGAAATTGTGTGCTACTAATATTATAGCAACAGTTTGGACAGGACCCTTTTCTATTCTAACATGACAATGCCTCTGTGTATAAGGCAAGGTTCAAAAGAAAATGATTGATTCAGTCAGTGTGGAAGAACTTGACTGGTCTGCATAAAACCAAGTCCTAATCCCAGTTTAACACCTCTGGTGTGACTGTAAATGCAGACCTTGAGCCAAAAACTCATCACCAAACACCAATGACTTGTGCATACTCTATATAGACAAAAGTACTGGAACACCCCCTTCTTTAGAACAGAAAAATGCACTTCCAAATCTCTGGCAACAACGATGGGAACATAATTCATGTATTTAAAAATTGTATTTCCATCTCTGTTGCAGCAGTTTTGGAAGTGTCTAAAATGACTGTATCCATATGTACAAGTCATTGGTGTTTGGTGATGAGTTTTTGGCTCAAGGTCTGCATTTACAGTCACACCAGAGGTGTTAAACTGGGATTAGGACTTGGTTTTATGCAGACCAGTCAAGTTCTTCCACACTGACTGAATCAATCATTTTCTTTTTGAACCTTGCCTTATACACAGAGGCATTGTCATGTTAGAATAGAAAAGGGTCCTGTCCAAACTGTTGCTATAATATTAGAAGCACACAATTCCCTAGAATATCATTATATGCTTAAACATTAAGATTTGTACTCATGGAAATTAGTAAAGTAGTCAAACCTGTTCATTAGAAGAGGGCGACCCAATACTTTTGGCAATATTGTGTATGTATATATGTGTGTGTGTGTATATATATATATATATATATATATATATATTATACATATATATTATACATATATATTATACATACTACCATTCAACATTTTATGGCCAGTCAGATATTTTTTGAAAGGTATTAATGCTTTTTTCAGTAAGGATTAAACTGATCAAAAACAACTATTTCACATTTCAGATGCTGTTCTTTTGAACTTTCTATTTATCAAAGAATCCTGAAAATGAATGATGCTGAAAATTCAGCTTTGTGTCACAGGAATAAATTACATTCTAAGATTAGATATATTGTAATTGAAAACATTTATTTTAAATTGTAATAATATTTCACAATAGTGCACTGATAAATATAAGACCAGAAATATGTATTAAGGAAGTAAACATGGCTGTTTTTGAGACTTTAAATGCTTTAATCATGGTCTTTTGAATAATTCTGAAATGTTGTTTTGCATCTATCAGTGGTCTAGTTCCTCTGCATAATGCCTGCTCTTATGGTCACTACGAGGTCACAGAGCTCCTGCTGAAGGTAAAGAAAACAATCCAGCCAGTACTTACTGATCAAAATGTATTAGCACCCCTATCTCTGATATAGGCACAGGTGTTTTATTGTTTTGATTATTAGCTACAATAATACACATGATAGGTGGTTTCCTGTTTCTCTTGCTCACAGCACGGGGCGTGTGTTAATGCCATGGACCTGTGGCAGTTCACGCCGCTGCATGAGGCGGCCAGTAAGAATCGAGTGGAGGTGTGTTCACTACTGCTGAGTCACGGCGCTGATCCCACTCTGCTCAACTGCCACGGCAAGAGCGCAGTGGATGTGGCACCCACACCTGAACTTAAAGAGAGACTCACCTGTAAGTGACATTCATGCTGCTTTCTTTTCAGTATCACCTCCCTGCATTGTATTTGATGAATATCCGATACTCTTTTCTTACTAAATTTGGGGTGCTGATTCCAAAAATACTGCCTGTTTTGCTCTAGAAAGCCAGACTTTCTCACAAAATATGTTTAATTTTGTAGCATTTTTGCTTTTAACATGTTAAATTTTGGTAAGTATATTAAAGCTCATATGGAATTAAAAAAAAACGTCATTATTATTTTGTAATATGAAAAAATGGTGGAAAGTTTTTATTGATATTTTTGAACTCTGCATAAACACATTGGGTGATATTTGGCCTTTTTTTCGATATTTTTTTTTCCTCCCAAAATGCAGGGCTATTAGTAATTGTTTGACCATTTTTTGCAATTTCTTTCATCCAGATGAGTTCAAAGGACACACACTTTTGCAAGCGGCCCGCGAGGCGGACATGGCAAAGGTCAAGAAAACAGCTCAAGAGATCATCAGCTTCAAACACCCTCACTCGCACGACTCTGCTCTGGTGAGCACATTACATGGTCTCCTCTGAATCCTGAGGGTTCTAATGATGTGTTTATTAAAATGTCTTGATGATGTTTGCAGCACTGCGCCGTAGCCTCTCCTCATCCCAAACGCAAACCGGTCACAGAGCTGCTTCTGCGGAAGGGTGCCAACATTCACGAGAAGAACAAGGAGTGAGTGAGATATGAAAAAAAATGGTGTATAATTTATTTTGAACAATTTTCACTTTGAAATTGCTAGTATAAAATAATTACAAATAAATGGCAAGTAAGACATCCTCACATTATAACACATTCTTTCTCCTAGTTTTATGACTCCGTTCCACGTCGCGTCTGAACGAGGTCATAATGACGTGCTTGAAGTCCTTCAGAAACACGGAGCAAAGGTACAAGCATTCTCGCACTGCGTAGAGCTAATTTATTATGAGCTCTGTTTTAGGAGGTAGTGAGCCAATTTGCTATGTGTCATCTACTTAGACAACTACATTTATCTTTGACTATATTTAAGGCCTGTTATATTATCTCTTGGAGCCTATGTCGAATATTATGCCAGACTCCAAGGCTTCTTTTTTAACAAATCAATTTGTAAATGATAAAACAATGATAAATTCAAATTGTTATATACTGTGCTATAGTATACTATGTTACTATGTTAAATACTATATTAAATACTAGGGCTGCATGATTTGGGGAAAAAATGAGTTTAAGGTGTCCTTGTTACATATACGTACTATTATAATAGCAATAAATTATGCATAGTTACATGCAAGTTACCCTAAGCCAAACCCTAATCCTAACCATATAGTAAGTACATATAGTTAATTAATATTATTCAGTACTTAAATGTATAATTGCACTGTAACAAGGACACCTTAAAATAAAGCGTAACCAAATGAAATTGTGTTTTTGTCTGCTAAAACTTGTGATTGTGCTTTTAATATGTGACAAAAAATTCCAGGTTTGATGTGCTTGTTTGTAGGGCCGCACAGTTAGGCCAAAATCTTATGATTACATATAAATATGGCTATAAAATAATAATAACAATAATTATTATGATGATGATGAATATTATTATTATTATTATTTTTTTTTTTTTTAAATACTCCAATTTTTATTTTACAATAAAATATAACAATTATTAATTTAATTATGTTTATTAATTGTGCAGACCTATTATATACGATATACTGTAATTTTTACAATCACAGATTTTACAACTTCAGTTTTTTGGGATGCTGATAAAATTGGTAGCTTTTCTTCTTGCTGAAAGTTTGTATACTAAGCTTAAACTGACTAATGATTGAACGGCTTTTCGTAAATTCACAAAATCCAAATATAGAACATGAGCATGTTGCTAAGCTAACTACTTGAATAATTAATTAAGTCTCTTATGCTCACCAAGGCTGTTATTATTGCACATTAAAATTAACTAAGATAAACCAGTTTCCTATTTTAATATATTTTTAAATATAGTTTATCCCTGTGATGCAAAGCTGAATTTTCAGAATCATTACTCCAGTTTTCAGTGTCACATGATCCTTCAGAAATCATTCTAATATGCTGATTTGCTGCTCCAGAAATATTTCTTATTATTATTAGTGTTGAAAACAGTTGTGCTGCTTCACAGTCTTGATCTTCTTACTAAACCCAGATTTCCCTTTATAATAAACCTTTGTGCGTGTGTTTAGGTGAATGCTGTGGACACACTGGGTCAGACAGCCCTGCACAGGGCGGCCCTCGCAGGTCACATCCAGACTTGCAGACAACTGCTGAGTTACGGAGCCGACCCATCAATCGTTTCACTGCAGGGCTTCACTGCATCACAGATGGGCAACGAAGCTGTACAGCAAATACTCAATGGTACTATTACAGTATCACTTCTATTACTCTAATTCTTACTACAGTATGATTAATGAATTAACTCTCCATTTATCCTAACAACGCGATGTCCTGTATTTAATTTTCTGCATTTATTTCTTCAGAGAACATTCCTCCTCGTAATTCGGATGTGGATTACCGCTTTCTTGAGGCTGCTAAAGCCGGAGACCTTGATACAGTGAAGGTAAATAATAGTTTCAGAGTTTACCAAGTTTAATGTCAGCCGGGTCAAAATCTATTTCACTTTTGCAATGTGACATAAAAAAATTTGTTTGTGTATCTTCCGTAGCAACTGTGCTCCCCTCAAAACGTGAACTGTCGTGATTTGGAGGGCCGTCACTCCACCCCGCTGCATTTTGCTGCAGGCTACAACCGTGTGGCCGTGGTGGAATACCTGTTGCATCATGGGGCCGATGTGCACGCTAAAGATAAAGGGTACGATCATCTTCATTTGAGTTAGTATCGTTGCCCTGTGTTGGAATTTTCTGACTTTCACTTGTTGTCTTTCTTTCTCTTTATCAGTGGTCTGGTTCCTTTGCACAACGCGTGTTCGTATGGTCACTACGAGGTGGCAGAGTTGCTGGTGAGACATGGAGCGTCTGTGAATGTGGCGGACCTTTGGAAGTTCACACCACTACATGAGGCTGCAGCCAAGGGCAAATATGAGATCTGCAAACTACTGCTCAAGGTTTGATACACCAGATGGAGAAATCATGCACATGTTGGCATAATTATGAATATCATGATTGTGTGGGAATTTCATATAATGTTAATGATGTTCAGTGTTATCACGAGTTATAATTATGCACTGAAATTTATTAATGAACCAAAATTTCGAATCTTGTCCAAAATTTTATATACATTGGGCTGAAATCCAAAAGTGAAACTGAGATTGGGATTTAAGTTTGTTTAATATATAGATAAAAAAAAAAAAAATTCTAAATACATTAGGCCAAAATCCAATGAAAAATTTTGGAATATATAAATTCTTTAAATATTATAATATTTTTATATTAATATTTAAATATCTATAAATATTATACAATTAATTTATTATTATTATTATTATTATTACTGATGTAAAAATAACAAACAAACAGTGACCTAAAAATAAAATAAATAATAAGATTCAAATTTTTCAGCTGCCAATAAGTTAAATTAAATCCAGTTAAACCGGAGTCATTTTACGTGTTACTTTACATGCTATTTTCTTCTCTCTCTTTAACTTTGTTAAAGGTGAAATTGTGCCTTTACCATCGACTTTTAGCCCAAAACAATTTATTCCTAAATTACATTTTTTCAGCCTTAAATGTGATTAATGTAGGATTAATGATGATTATTAAGAGTGTAACACAGCCCTTTTGCTGTAACATCTCTTCTCTTTCTTTAGCATGGTGCAGACCCGTCTAAGAAGAACCGTGATGGCAACACTGCTCTGGACATGGTGAAGGACGGAGACACAGACATCCAGGACCTTCTGCGTGGAGACGCCGCCCTGCTGGATGCTGCCAAGAAGGGCTGTTTGGCCCGTGTGCAGAAACTCTGCAGCCCTGAGAATATCAACTGCAGAGACACACAGGGCAGGAACTCTACACCACTGCACCTTGCAGGTAACGTACCACAAGCCATATTCTCACATTCATCATTCAACATACATTTATCTCATCTCTCTGGTGGTTTAATGATGAATTAATTTTTGATCAGCTGGTTACAATAACCTGGAGGTGGCTGAGTATCTCCTGGAGCACGGAGCGGATGTGAACGCTCAGGATAAAGGAGGACTGATTCCTCTGCATAACGCTGCTTCATATGGGGTGAGAGAACAGGGGATGTGGGACGGTCAAAGGTCTTAGTCTGAATAAATGACTTTATCTATGAAGGATGGGTTTTGTAAAATAGAAAATTACAAATCAGAAGGGATTACAGAGAATTATATACTACTCTTCAAATGTTTGGGTTTGGCAAGATTTTCTAATATTTTTGAAAGGTCTCTTATGCACACCAAACCTGCATTTATTTGATCAAAATACAGTAATATTATGAAATATTATTACAAATTAAAATAACTGATTTCTATTGATGTATATTTAAAATGTCATTTATTCCTGTGACACAAAGCTAAAGGATTTTCAGGATCATTACCCTAGTCTTCAGTGTCACATGATCCTTCAGAAATCATTTTAGTATGCCGATTTGGTGCTCAGGAAACATTGGTGTTCATTATCAGTATTGAAAACAGCTGTGCTGCTTTATATTTTGTCATTAAAAATGCTTCTGTAATTGCTTTCTCTCTCGTTCTGTCCAGCATGTGGATATCGCCGCTCTCCTGATCAAGTATAACACATGCGTGAATGCAACAGATAAGTGGGCGTTCACACCGCTGCATGAAGCTGCCCAGAAGGGACGCACACAGCTGTGTGCACTGCTGCTGGCACATGGCGCTGACCCGACCATGAAAAACCAGGAGGGACAGACTGCTCTGGACCTGGCCACGGTAAACAACACTACAGCAGCTGATAATACTGTAGTTAACATAGAAGTTGACTTAAATTGAACCCTGTAAAGCCTGACATATGAAATAATAGTCTATTTTTTTTAAATGGAAAAGTTTATTAAACCTTTAGATTTTTTGTTTTTTTGTTTCTTTCTTGAGTATCAAATTAGATTTTATGTTGACTGTAGTATGAAGTTCATTGTTATTCATCTGCTATTTGTGTCTATCAGGCTGATGACATCCGTGCGTTGCTGATGGACGCCATGCCCCCTGATGCCTTGCCCAGCTGTTTCAAACCGCAGGCCACCGTACTCAGCGCCGCTCTCATATCACCTGCCTCCACACCCTCCTGCCTCTCCGCTGCCTCCAGCATCGATAACCTGGCTGGGCCCCTCAGCGACGGGGCCAGTGGAGGGGCTACAGGACCCGCTGATGGGGCCTCCGGAACTGAGCGCAAGGAAGGAGATGGTGAGAAACAAAAGAACTGTCTCTGAGATATTTGTTTAGGAATCAGGATACATTGATCACGCTATGTAGTTTTGATTCACTTAAAAGAACCAGCTCATAAGAATCATTTGTTTATGAATCAGACTACACTGATTTTATGGTGTATGGCTTTGATTCACTTAAAAGAACATTCTCATAAGAGTCATTTGTTTGGCAATCAGACTATACTGATTGGGGTGCATGATTTTGATTCACTATGAAAAACTGCCTGATAAGAGTCATTTGTTCAGGAATCAGGCTACATTGATTGATTCACTAAAGAACAGCCTAATACGAGCTATTTGTTTGGTAATCAGACTACATTTATCTATTAAATGTGACCCTGGACCACAAAACCAGTCTTAAGTCGCTGGGGTATATTTGTAGCAATAGCCAAAAATACATTGTATGGGTCAAAATGATCTATTTTTCTTTTATGTCAAAATCATTAGGATATCAATTAAAGCTCATGTTCCATGAAGATATTTTGTAAACTTCCTACCATAAATATATCAAAACTTCATTTTTGATTAGTAATATGCATTGCTAAGAACTTCATTTGGACAACTTTAAAGGCGATTTTCTCAGTATTTAGATTTTTTTGCACCCTCAGATTCCAGATTTTTAAATAGTTGTATCTCGACCAAATATTGTCCGATCCTAACAAACCATACATCAGTGGAAAGCTTATTTATTCAGCTGATGTACAAATCTCAATTTTGAAAAATTGACGCTTATGACTAGTTTTGTGGTCTAGGGTCACAAATATACGAACAGCCTCATACGAGTCATTTGTTTGGGAATCAGACTACACTGATCGCACTGTATGATTTTGATTCCCTAAAAAGAGCTGCTTCATAAGAGTCATTTCTTGGGGAATCAGGCTGTAATGATTGATTAACTAAAATAACAGCTTGATAAGAGTCTTTTTTTTGGCAATTAGACTACACTGATTGCGCTGTATGAGTTTGATTCACTAAAAAGAACCACCTCATAAGAGTCATTTGTTTGGGAATCAGATTACACTGATTACTCTGAAATTTTTTTTGAACTCATTAATGCAATGTTTTTTTTCAGTTGTCATCTTGTCCAGAATATTTTGGTGATTCTTAATTTGTTTGTTTTGTTTTGTTTTTTGCCCTGTAGCTGTCCTGGATATGAACATCTCACAATTCCTGAAGAGTCTGGGACTTGAACATTTGAGGGACATCTTCGAGAGAGAACAGGTGAGAAAATCAGAAACATCTTTGAACTTGTGGATTTCTTCTGGCACAATGTTTCAAGATTTCCTTATGTTTTTAATGCCGTGTCCATTAGATCACTCTGGATGTGTTGGCCGATATGGGTCACGAGGAACTCAAGGAGATCGGCATCAATGCTTACGGACACCGTCATAAACTCATCAAAGGCATTGAGAGGCTGCTGGGAGGACAGCAGGGTGAGTGTCTATCTCATAAAACTGCTCCTGTTTAAATCGGTCATTTTTATTACATTTGAATTACACCTTCCTTATCTGTACACACAGGTGCCAACCCATACCTGACGTTCCACTGCACCAATCAGGGCACAGTTTTGATCGACCTGGCTGTGGATGATAAAGAGTTTCAATCTGTTGAGGAAGAGGTACAAACATAAACACTTGGAGCTCCGGACTGTTTCATACACTTGTCTGCTTCGGCTGTGTGTGATGAGTGTTTGTTTTTTTGGTCACAGATGCAAAGCACAGTTCGGGAGCACAGGGACGGAGGAAACGCAGGTGGCGTTTTCAGTCGATACAATATCATCAAGGTAAAAACACCAAATGCGTTCAACATTAGTGATATTTGACTCTTCTAAAATAGGTATTGATGTCCAAAAAAAGGTTCACGTAGACATACTGTATGATAACAAGCTGTTTTGATAGATGTGGGTGAATGATCTAGCGTTGTATTTGATATTGTAAATATCTGTTCTACTCTTGAGCAAAATCTAACTGAAGTTGTCCTGTAGATCCAGAAGGTGGTGAATAAGAAACTGAGAGAGCGATACACACACCGGCAGAAAGAGATCTCAGATGAGAATCACAACCACCACAATGAACGAATGCTGTTTCATGGTAAGTGATCTGATGCTTCACTACTTAACATATTGTCTTGTAAAGAAGCCAAGAAACTATTTTTTGTCTATTCTATGATTAAATTGTTTGCCACAATGTAATTATTTTCATCTTAATTTTGAAAGAAATGATCTTTTTTTTCTTTGTATTTTTTTGAAAATCCTTATGAATGAATAAATATATAATAATAAATTAATAAATTCATACTTTTATTACGAAAAGATGCACTAAATTGATCAAAAATGACAGTAAAGACATTTATAAAGTTTCTATTTCAACTAAATGCTGTTCCATTGAACTTTATATTAAGAATCCTTAAAAAAAAAAAAAGGATCATGGTTTCTACAAAAATATTAAGCAAAAATATTTGACGTTCAAATTTTAATTAATGAAATGCACAAAAGCGCGACACATTGCTGTACTTTTTGGTCAATTAAATGTGCTATAAATGTGCCATTACTGCTATATTTTAGCTGCATTTTGTTTTGTTCATATTGTAGTTTTTAAATTGAATAGTTTTCATGATCTTTTTTTTTGCAATTGTTATTTTTTTCAGGATCTCCATTCATAAATGCCATCATCCATAAAGGATTTGATGAGCGTCATGCGTATATCGGTGGCATGTTTGGAGCTGGCATATATTTTGCAGAGAACTCCTCTAAGAGTAACCAGTACGTCTATGGCATCGGTGGCGGCACCGGCTGCCCCACTCACAAAGACCGGTCCTGTTACTTGTGCCACAGGTACGTTAACACACCTGACACTATAAGAGATGCAGCATAGACAGTTAAATTGGTTTTTAAATTGTGTTGATTTCCCACAGGCAAATGTTGTTCTGCCGTGTTACATTGGGAAAGTCCTTCCTGCAGTTCAGCGCCATGAAGATGGCTCACGCTCCCCCTGGACATCATTCTGTGATCGGCCGTCCCAGTGTCAACGGCCTGGCCTACGCAGAGTATGTGATCTACCGCGGAGAGCAGGTACGGCTAGAAAGGAAAAGTTTCTTCTTAAAATGCATCCCGTTTTAAAGCAATAGTCAGGTCAAGTCACTTTTATTTGCCTAGCGCTTTATACAATACAGATAGTTTCAAAGCAGCTTCACAGTAATAAACAGGAAAAAAACAGAATTACTGATGCAAATTTCATCAAATATGAGACAAATCTAAATTCTGCTGTAAAGCAGCTCTAAAAAGGCATTGGTGTCATTATTCACCTCAGCAGAGTCCTATGAATTGTTTTTTTTTTTCCTTTTTTTTTTTCATTTTTATGTTTTAATTTTTATGACTCCGTTTTAATGGTTAAATTAAATTTAAAGTAATCAAAAACCATGTTTAATTAATTGCAATCATTAACTACCATTTATTTTAAAAATGAACAAAAATAACATTTTTTATTTTACTAAACAAAATATTTTGTTTAGTTTTAAATTAATTCTGTTAATTCCATTAATTTTTTTTTTAATGGATTCTTTTGTAATGGTTAAAATAATCAAAAAGCATGTCTAATTAATTGAAATGATAAGGCTTATGCAGTTTAACAGCAATTTATTTAAAAATGTAACAAAAAATAAAATTCTTAAATATTAATTTTTTTTTTATTTTTTTTTTTACCAAATTACTGTTTTCTGTTTTCATTTTTCTGGATTCTGAAAAATTCTCATCCAAATTTAACAAAGTCTACATTATACAGTAAATTCCTTTTTTTTTTTTTTTTTTCTCTCTTTTTTTTTTTTTTCAAGTTACAAGTTTTAAGTTCAATTTTGAAACTATTTCAGTTCAGGTGTAAGCAGCTCTACAAAGATAAGTGTCATTATTCAACTCGAGTCAGTTCAGTGTTGTTTCAGTTCAGTTCAATAACAGTGCTGATGTTGTAAAATTGGTCAATTATGAACACATTCGATTCAGCTTGAAAGGAAAGCTCTACAGAAGACAACAGTGTTATTATTCAGCTCAATTCAGTTTTAGCTTTGTTTTGTTCTCATCCACTAGTGTTAGTGTGCAGTGCACAGCACCCTTATGCAAGAGACTGCAGGCTGTGATGTATTAGTGTGATGTGGTGTGTTAATATCTGCTGTTGTTGTTTTCCAGGCCTACCCAGAGTATTTCATCACTTATCAGATAGTAAAGCCGGACAGCACGCCTCAGTCCTCCACAGGAGCAGAGCAGAAATCATAGTCAGACACTGCATTTCTTCACTCACTCACTCACTCGCTCACTCACTCATTCTTTCTCACTTTCTTGTTGCACAATGGAAATGTGAACTTTCCCATGTACCCACGTCTTGGAATTCCCATGTATGAATTATAAATTTGCACTTTTAAAAACAAGTTACTTAAGTTATTTGAAAATAGTTGCAATTGTGAAGTCTAATGTACAGGTAGTATAAAGAAAACATGTAAAACTGACTGTGTTTAACAATGCTATTTGAGTTGTATTTTAATGGAACTTTTTGTTTTGAGTCTGTTAATTTCTTTTAAATAAATCTCATCAGAACAGGACTCATTCATTTGACTTGCTTTTGATTGTTTGAATATTATTGGCTTTGTTATATGTAGTTTTTGCATTTTAAGGTGGAACTGCAAAAATAATAGTAGATGCATATAATACCCTACCATTCAAATGTTTTACATTTTTAAATATTTTTAAAGAAATTTCTTATTCACATCCAGGCTGCAATTATTTGATCAAAAATACAGTAAAAACAGTAATATTGTGATATATTGTGCTGCTTCCTACTTTTTGTGGAGATATATTTAAGATATAGGAAGTTCAAAAGAACACCATTTATTTGAAAATTAAATCTTTTTAACAATATAAATGTCTTTACTGTCACTTTTGATCCTTTAATAAAAGTATTGATTTCTTTCTATAAATAAAATCTTAGTGACCCCAAACTACAAATAAATCTCGACAGTAAATACTACATAACGTGTTTGACAATTCAAGTACTACATCATCTCCTCATTAAAAAATCATTCCCCATGAAAATAGACCAAATGACGTTTTTATTTGTACATTTATGTAGAAATCTGGGTTGCAAACAGAAACAGTGTCTTCTGCACAGCTAATTTCCACATCAATAATGTAAATACAACAGAGGTTTTAATATACTGCTTTAATGACTTTAACACAAGTGATCACATGATGTGAAATATTAATGTTTCAGTACAAATTACCAAATTACATGAACATGTGGAACTAGTGAATGACTACCTTGAGTCTAAATGATTAGACATACAAATGCTAAGACGACTGTAACTAGATCTGAAATTACAGTAAAAATGGAAAAATAAAATGTATATATTTATTAATATTACAAATAATTAACATTTAAAAATTCCAGGATTGTGTTAGACTAGACATGGTACTTGGGGTGTGTTCAATACCATAATCTTAGAAATATTATTAAAGATTATCAATTTAAAAATATATCAAATTAAAGTCTGATTCAAAATCAAGGCATTCTCCTGTTTAATGTCGTAGTGGATTGTCTTTGGCTGCTAATAGACGGTCATCATCCCACTGGAATGGCTGTGGCGAGGGGTCTGGCTGTGGTTGTGGTTGCGGGGGCTCTCTCTAGCACAATGATGGGCGGCTGCACAGCCACTGTTGGCCTGAAGTGTGGATGTGGATGTGGATATGGAAATGAATAGGGGTAAAAACCAGGTTGGTAGGGGTGTATGAGACTCGGGAACCTGTAGGGGGAAAGTTGCAGTCCACCAAACTGACCCACAGGCACAAATCTGGTGAACATCTCCATTATTTCCACTCGAGTATCTAGTTCTAGTATCTAGTTTTAGTAGTATTTAAGCAATAATGCATTGCTTAAAATAACATGCATAAGTACCATATGTACATACTTTCTTATAAACGGAGAAATTATACAATTTCAAGGGACAATGAAACGTTTAGCTTCTTTAGCTGGTTGAAGTTGACAATTTTATTTTTAGTTTTTTTTTGTTGTTGTTTTTTTAAATGCAGACTCTGTGGAAGACTGCTGTAACCTTTGATTTCAGCAATATGCAGGTGTATTTGAAAAACTGTTTTATGGGTGTTTTCCTCTATTTCTCCTCCCTACAGTGAGCCAGTTGATGTGTCTTTTGTTGTGTACAGTATTGCACTACACACATTGCATCATCATAATGACATTAAAACACATTATAAAACCAATAACCAGATTTTAATTATAAGATATGCCTAACCATAATGCTTGGAGTTTTTAGCGGTAATTGTGTTTAATAACATTTTGCAATTTCAGGTGAAATTATAATTAACAGCATCACTGATTGGATGATACCCAATTCTTACAAAATTAAGAGGCCTTAAAAGCATCTTCAATAGCATTAATACTCTATTCCGAGGAAATGTCACTTCAAGTGTTCACATAACTACGGTAAGAGATTTATTAGCTACCTGCAAATGAACTGTTAATGTAAATTTGATGCTTTTCTTCATTTGTTTAACAGCACCTGTGTGCTTAGAGGTTTTTATATGCATAATAATGTTGATAATCAAATGTTTGATTTCAAGAAATAAATAAAGATAGATAGATAGATATATAGATAGATAGATAGATAGATAGATACAGGTGACAGCGCCTGTATTTTTATGAATAATATTATATTATTGCAGATATATTGGAAGCATGAAGACAACAGTGCTGATAATAAGCAACTTATTTTTGATAACTGCTGCACCAGTAAGTGCATATTTCACTCATTTCATTTCATAACTTACATAAACGACTGGTGGGTTTTTACAGAGCATGTTTTTGTCTCACAGGTGGATCAGCATCATGACATAGAAGCCAGATCTGCAAGTGAAGAGGTGGTGAGTATTTATTTTTGATTTAACTTTACTGAATTTGACCTCATATTATAACTTGATAATTGTGAAATTATGGAAACCACATTTTTAAATTTTCTGAAGAAAATATGAGTGTTTTCTAATGCAAAAATTTTACTAGTACTTGCATTCTGATTATTGGTTTCTAGGGAGATGCTAGTGTTGCTACACTTTTACATTTTATGAAGAAAATATGTGTAGTGCCAGTACTTGCATTCTGAAATTTGGTTTCTAGGGTATTGCATACTGCCACAGTCAAAAGAACTTCAACAATACATTGTTTTTACCCACTTTAGGGGTTGCAAGAATTAATAACCCAGATGAGGGACACTCTTGCGAATGTCAACAAACCTCCCATTGCTGAACCAACAACAAACCCAACAGGCCTTCAGGTACAGACATACATCCTCAATCCACTACCCCCCTTCAGCTCTCCTGCAGACCCTAAGCCAGGACAGCAACCCTCTGTACCACAGATTAACCTTTACATCACTGGCCTGCCTCAGCAGGACAGGGCAACAGCAGCCGAACCTCTAAAACAAGCACCCTTACAGTAGCCAGTGCTGGCCAATCTAGAGCCGATGCCCGCTGTTCAAAGTCCTGCTCAGGTTGTGGCACTTCCGGCCTCGTTCTGCCTCAGAATAGCATAGTGTTGCCGCTCTCTATGCCCTCTCAGACGTATCCAAACACGATCATTCCTCTCCAGGGCTCGGCTTTCCTTGCCCCACAGCCCAACCCATACTTTCAGCCTGGAAATCCACTACTAGGTCCTCAAAGTTTTGGTCCGTACCCTTTTTATCCTCAGACATATCCTCTCAATCTCTACATGAACTACGGCATGCCTAATGTCGCGGTATCACCCCCCGTCATTTTCAGAGAGTGTGGGCAGACAGTTACTACACAGGTGTGATTTTATGTCAGATTGTAGCCTATCACACCAACAGGCAGATGGATGAGAGACTTAAGCAGATAAAAAAAAGTTAAAACAAAAGGACGAGACTTTTGTCATTAACTTTTTTTTTTTGTCTTTATTGTTTTATGTGTGATCTTAATTCATTTGCGTTAGCTGTGTAGTAGTTGAAATCTGTATAGCAGTCTGTTCTCTTTCATGTCATATTTTACTTATTAGAATTCTTTTTGAATGCAACTTCTAATTTTGTTATTCTTTTTTATTCCTTCAGTTTGTCCATTTAGTTCAAAATTTTGATTTTATATTATTTTCTATTTCTATTTCTTTCTTTATTATGCATTTTATATTAAATGTGCGTATAAATAACTTAGCCTGGCATGTTAGGACAACAATTGTCGATATAAACCTCATTAGTCACAATAAAAAGGACCTGAAAATGTCTTCCACATCTCGTTTATTATCCTAAAGCATCAAGCTTAAAATTGCTTCAGATATTTGCTTTAGAATTTGAAAAAAAAAAAAATGTTAGCATGAGTGTGTGTGTGTGTGTAATTGGTTGGGCTGCTATATTGTCATTTTATCTATTCTGTAAAAAGAGGTATGCAAGTAAATTTAAACTGACTGAAGATGAGTAAAAACAGGGTAAATGTAAAAAGTGTACTTTTAATTTTCATTTCACATTTAAACCAGTAGGCCGCGACATTCAGCTTTCAGAAGCAGTCGCCAGTCAATGACGTCAGTGCTCCAACTTTACTGAAGAGCGCAGATGGAAGCCCGTAAGTTTTATGAGCACAGAAGTTGTGGAAAATGTGTTTTAATGTCACCGAATACGATTTCTGGAACTCGAAACATTAAATAATATATCTGTAATGTTGTTAACTGAAACTGTAATGTACAGTGAACCTGAGTATTTATAAGTGACGTCAGCAGCATGAATAGATGTAAACACAGTCCGTTCACATGGACCGTATTTCTATCAGTCCTGATGATAAAACAGCAGCAGTTTGTTTTATCTTCATCTGTGGAGGTTCAAGTGAATGTTGACAAGCCACTACGAAACTTGAAACACTTTTGGAGAAGCACTGGATTCTGGTAGGTAAAACGGTTGTAAACGACCCCTTACACGTAATTCCATGGTACGGCGAGTATGAAATGATATTATCGCAAAAAGTACCATGGTACTACCATTTTTTTTAAAGTACCGTTTCATTCTTGGAAGTGCGTGTAAATTCTATGGTATGTGAATTTAATTACCACGATATTACTTTCTGATGATTACTGTATCATGGTACTGCCACGTTGTTTTAAGTGAAACCATAACACTGTATGACTACATATTCATATATCACAGTCTTTACATGATACTCCAAAGTAAAGAATACCATAGTATATGTATAAATGGTATAGTATAGTACATGTTAAAATACACAAAATAGTACTGCTATAACAGTACTATGGTGCATGCTTGAACTGTTACCTTATTTAGAAAAAAAAAATAGATAAATAAGAAATAAAAGTGTGGTAATACCATAATACTTTTTGCACTCTAGTGACATCTGCAAGCGTTTCCTGGAAAACTTTGTCTGTTTTATTGTTTTAGTGGGTAAAAATCATTAAGCACAGAGTTGACTTGTCTCCTGTTTTTGCAGTCCTCCACAGCCGCACACTGATGCACACCTGTATGATCTCAGTCCAGACCAGCAGATGAATCTGGCTTTGATCGGCTCTGTGCCGCACAGAGGTATCCAGCAGGTGCGGATACACTGGATGCTGGAGCTGGTGTCTGCACGGTCAGTTACACCATATTACCAGAGTCAGACTTTCTCTTCTTCTCTTTGAATGAATTTGAACTATTAAAATATATTATACTTTGAATATGTTAATAGGATTGATATTAATGTGCATATGCATATGCACCTCTCTCTGTTTTTTCTTTGATTGTGGTTTGACCTTGCAAATAAGCAGTGCTATTTCCATAAGATATTATTTCCAAGAGCATGGGTTGTGTGTGTTCTGTTTGGGGTCGGTGTGATTTTTTTTCATACAGTAAAAACAATAATATTGTGAAATATTATTACAAATTAAAACAACTTTGAATATTTTTTTAAAATGTAATTTATTCCTCTGATGCAAAGCTGAATTTTCAGCATCATTATTCTAGTCTTCAGTGTCACATGATCCTTCAGAAATCATTCTAATATGCTGATATTGATATTAATATGAATATACTGTATGTATATTCATATTAATATCAATATCAGCATATTAATATGAATATACTGTATGTATATTCATATTAATATGCTGATATTGATATTAATATGAATATACATACAGTATATCTGTTTAAAAATATGTGATTGTTGTGTGACCTAGCAAGAAAGCAGTGCTATTATCATAAGCTTATGTTTTCTTAGTAACCTTCATGCTTCTTAATATCATACCTACTGTAGACTTTAGTATTTATCTAGAGTTACTATTATATACACTCTTATATTGTCTACAGATTGTTCATGCATCAGTTTTACACTTTCATTTCCATTTAAACTATAGTTTATGCATATAATGCAAGAAGGCACATGCGTAAATGCATAAAATCTTAATGCTATAAAACTTTCTCATGCAATTGTTTTTCTCTCTTGGAATCTGCTTTTGACATACTGTTTATTAGACCTCTTTTTTGATTATCTGTTTGTGCATTAACAAATAATCTAAATAATCTTATATTATTTGCTGGTTGCTCATGCTTCACTGTTTCTAGATGTTCTAGATGTTTCTAGATTTTGTCTCTGAATTTCGTGTAGAGTTTACGGTGGAGAATATCACTACAACTTCACTCACTTAGACCAGCTGATTGACCTTCTCTGGCAGAATGGACTGCAGCCGGGTATGTTATCCGAAATCCAAATTTGAATGCTTGTATAATGTAGATTTAGGGTCCTGCCACTAGGGTTGATTTAACCCAAATTTGCATTGTGTTAAAGAGGATTGGTTCTATTTAAAGGCTTTGAATTGATGGGCAGCGTGTCCAACGCCTTCAGCAACTTTGAGGACAAAAGTCAAGTTACTGAATGGAGGAATTTGGTCTATTTGATCGCCAAAAGATACATATGTGAGTATGAGACTGAAGTCGTAATGTCTTAGATGGTGATAGATCATGAATCACCTCTTGTGGGGTTTGAATGTTTTGTTCACTAGGGCAGATCTTTACCACAAAGCTCCAGAACTTCTGACTGTGTTTGTTCCTGTTGTTTTATACGTGTGTAGGGAAATACGGCCTCGGCTTTGTCTCTCAGTGGAACTTTGAGACATGGAATGAGCCGAACAATCACGACTTTGACAACATCACTGTGTCAGTCCAAGGTACAATGTAATATAATTTGTTGTTGTCTGAGACAAAATCCCGTCAATCTTTCTCAATCAATTGGAATTGATTTTATTGGTGGTCTCAAACCATCCGGCACCACCAACAGCTCAAAGCTGATGTTATAGCAAGTTTCTGCTAATAAGTTTTAATCCACATGGACTAGAAACAATATGTCCATAGATTCTTTAGATCATGCTGAATTAATCGCACAAATATTTTCTGAC
>JAFVLL020022130.1:96227-115255 GCA_021397915.2 Tor tambroides
ATTTGGACTTTTTTTTTTTTTTTTTTTTTTTTCCAAGATGCAGGGCTGTTAGTTAGTAATCGTTTGACTTTTTTGTGATTTCCTTCATCCAGATGAGTTCAAAGGACACACGCTTTTGCAAGCGGCCCGCGAGGCAGACATGGCAAAGGTCAAGAAAACTGCTCAAGAGATCATCAGCTTCAAACACCCTCACTCGCACGACTCTGCTCTGGTGAGCACATGACATGGTCTCCTCTGAATCCTGAGGGTTTTAATGATGTGTTTATTAAAATGCCTTTATGATGTTTGCAGCACTGCGCCGTAGCCTCTCCTCATCCCAAACGCAAACAGGTCACAGAGCTGCTGCTGCGGAAAGGTGCCAACATTCACGAGAAGAACAAGGAGTGAGTGTTCAAATTTAGATATGAAAAAAAAAGTTATTTGAAACAATTTTCACTCCGAATTTGCTAGTAAATTTCACAAATAATTACAAATAAATGGCAAGTAAGACATTCTCACATTATCACATATTCTTTCTCCTTCTAGTTTTATGACTCCGTTCCACGTTGCGTCTGAACGAGGTCATAATGACGTGCTTGAAGTCCTTCAGAAACACGGAGCAAAGGTACAAGCATCCTCACACTGCATGGAACTAATTCCAAGTTTTAGGAAATAATGAGCCAATTTGCTATGTGTCATCTACTTAGGCAGCTACCTTCATCTTTATCTATATTTAAAGCCTGTATCTCTTGTACCCTGCATCGAATATTATGCCAGACTCCAGGGCTTCTTTTTTTTAATAAATCAATTTGTAAATGGTAAAACAATAATCAGTTCAAATTGTTATATATTGTGCTATACTAGTGATTTTTAAACCCTGGCTTGCGACTCACCCGAGGCTTAAAGATGGGTCACCAGGATGATTTAAGGAAAATGTGTATATATATATATGTATATGTATTTAACAAAGTTCAAGACTCTGGCGAAGGAAGGAGGCGGGAACCGGCAAACGTAACTTCTTAAAACAAATAAACCTAAACAACAAAATGAAAGTAAGTGGCAGCCACCTCACAGCAGACTCCAGTGCGTATCTGTCTCTCCGTGTTTGCGCTCTGGATATCATCAAAGGTAGTGTCGGATGTTGTAGCCAATCACAGCCAATCTGTTGATTTCTTGAACGCAGCAGCCAATCAGAGGTGTTTCAGAATTCACTCACCGCTCAAAACGCCAGAGTTTTTTTCAGTCCTGAATTCTGCAAGCTTATCCTCCGATTATAACAAAGTGTAGACACGATGTAAATAAAATATTTATTGTGCAGTGTAGAGATATTCATTGATTATAATGGAATTTTCTGAGAACGCGATAAACTGAAACGAGTGACAGCTCAGTGATTTTTAGGGTAGCGCTATTTGCACGCTTTCTTGTGCATAATCCATAATTCGAATAAAAGTTAAAGAAATAAAGAAAAAAATTATTTAATCAAAATACAATAAAAACTGTAATATTGTGAAATATTCCCTTTATAATAACCCTTTGTGCGTGTGTTTAGGTGAACGCTGTGGACACGCTGGGACAGACAGCCCTGCACAGGGCGGCCCTCGCCGGTCACATCCAGACTTGCAGACAATTGCTGAGTTACGGAGCCGACCCGTCAATCGTTTCACTGCAGGGCTTCACTGCGTCACAGATGGGCAACGAAGCCATACAGCAAATACTCAATGGTACTATTATAGTGTCACATCCATTACTCAAGTCTTATTACAGTATGATTAATGAATTAACTGTCCATTTATCCAAACAGCACCATGTCCTGAATTTATGATTTTTCTGCATTTATTTCTTCAGAGAACATTCCTCCTCGTAATTCGGATGTGGATTACCGCTTTCTCGAGGCTGCTAAAGCCGGAGACCTTGATACAGTAAAGGTAAAAAACAGTTTCAGAGTTTGCTATGTTTAAAGTTAGCGTGGACAAAATCTATTTCACTTTTGCAATGTGATATAAAATAGGACATTTAATGATGATAAGGGACTAAATCTGTTCTAAAGATTTCAAATCAGATTTCATTTGATGCCAGTTTATCTGTGTATCTTCCATAGCAACTGTGCTCGCCTCAAAACGTGAACTGTCGTGACCTGGAGGGCCGTCACTCCACCCCGCTGCATTTTGCTGCAGGCTACAACCGTGTGGCTGTGGTGGAATACCTGTTGCATCATGGGGCCGACGTACACGCTAAAGATAAAGGGTACGATCATCTTCATCTGAATTAGCGTGACTGTCGTTGCACTGTGTCTGAACGATCTGATCGACACTTGTTCTCTTTCTTTGTCAGTGGTCTGGTTCCTTTGCACAACGCGTGTTCGTACGGTCACTACGAGGTGGCAGAGTTGCTGGTGAGACATGGAGCGTCTGTGAACGTGGCGGACCTTTGGAAGTTCACACCACTACATGAGGCTGCAGCCAAGGGCAAATATGAGATCTGCAAACTACTGCTCAAGGTTTGATACATCAGATGGAGAAATCATGCACATGTTCATGAATATCATGAATATCACGATTGTGTGGGAATTAAAATATCAGTGATGTTCATTATGCACTGATAATTTATTAATGCACCGAAATTTAGATTCTTGTCCAAAATTTTAGATACATTGGGCTGAAATCCAAAAGCAAAAAGTGAAAATGAAATTTAGAGATTGAGATTGAGATTTACATTTATTGTTTTAATATATATGTATTCTTTTTTTAAATTCTTGTCTAAAATTCTAGATGCATAAGGCCAAAATCCAGTGAAAAATTTTGGAATATATAAATTCTATAAATATTATAATTTTTTATATTAATATTTAAATATCTATAAATATTATGCAATTTAAATGTAATATTATTATTATTATTATTATTATTGATGTAAAAAAACAAACAAACAGTGACCTAAAAATAAAATAAGTAATAAGATCCAGATTTTTCAGCTGCTAGGAAGTTAAATTAAATTCAGTTAAACCAGAGTCATTTTGCGTGTTACTTTACATGCTGCTTTTTCTCTCTCTTTAGTTTAAGGTGAAATTGTGCCTTTCGCATCATTATAAATTTAATTTTTGCAGCCTTAAATGTACTTAATGTAAGATTATTATTAAGAGTGTAACACAGCCCTTTTGCAGTAACATCTCTACTCTCCCTTTAGCATGGTGCAGACCCGTCTAAGAAGAACCGTGATGGCAACACGGCTCTGGACATGGTAAAGGACGGAGACACGGACATCCAGGACCTTCTGCGTGGAGACGCCGCCCTGCTGGATGCCGCTAAGAAGGGCTGTTTGGCCCGTGTGCAGAAACTCTGCAGCCCTGAGAATATCAACTGCAGAGACACTCAGGGCAGGAACTCCACACCACTGCACCTTGCAGGTAACGTACCATAAGCCACATTCTCACAATCATCAGTCGACATGCATTTATCTCATCTCTCTGGTGGTTTATTGATGAATTCATTCATTTTTGATCAGCTGGATACAATAACCTGGAGGTGGCCGAGTATCTCCTGGAGCACGGAGCGGATGTGAACGCTCAGGATAAAGGAGGACTGATCCCTCTGCATAACGCTGCTTCATATGGGGTAAGAAAATGGGGGATGCGGGAAGGTCAGAGGTCTTAGTATGGATAAATGACTTTATCTATGAAGGATAGGTTTTGTAGAATAGAAAATTACAGAAAGGATTCCAGAGATTTCTACACTATTGTTCAAATGTTTGGGGTCGGTAAGATTTTGGTATTTAAATGGTCTCTTATTCTCAGCAAACCTGCATTTATTTGATCAAAAATCCATTAATATTATGAAATATTATTATAATTTAAAATAACCGTTTACTATTTGAATATATTTTGAAATGTAATTTATTCTTGTGATATACCGCTGAATTTTCAGCATCATTACTCCAGTCTTCAGTGTCACATGATCCTTCAGAAATCAATCTAATATGCTGATTTGTTGCTCAAAAAAACATTTCTGTTTATTATCATTGTTGAAAACATTTGTGCTGTTTAATATTTTTGTGGATTCTTTGATGAATGGAATTCATTTTAAAAAAAATGTGGTAGCGGTAGAGAGATAGAGATTGTGCACAATTGCTCAGTGAATGATTTTACACAATATTTTGTCATTTTCATTATGTATTAAACTATATTGTCATTAGCAAATGCACATATTCTCAAAATGGCTAAATATTGGGTGATTGGACTGTCTACCAGTAGCGCATATGAACTTGTACCCAGTAATGAACAGCAATATTGTAGCATAATGTGTAATTTCCTTCTCTGTTCTGTCTAGCATGTGGATATCGCCGCCCTCCTGATCAAGTATAACACGTGCGTGAACGCAACAGATAAGTGGGCGTTCACACCGCTGCACGAGGCTGCGCAGAAGGGCCGCACACAGCTGTGTGCACTGCTGCTGGCGCACGGCGCTGACCCCACCATGAAGAACCAGGAGGGACAGACGGCTCTGGACCTGGCCACGGTAAACACCACTACAGCAGCTGATAATACTATAGTTAAGAAAAGATACAAATTAACTTCAGTTGAACCCTATAAAGCCTGACATATGAAATAATAGTCAGAAAAGTCTCTTGGTTTATTGAACTTTTACAAAAAAAAAATTAGAATCTAAATATTTTTTACTTGAGTATCAAATTTGATTCTGTATTGACTGTAGTATGAAGTTCATTGTTCTTCATCTGTTCTCTGTGTCTGTCAGGCTGATGATATCCGTGCTCTGCTGATGGACGCCATGCCCCCTGACGCCCTGCCCAGCTGTTTCAAACCGCAGGCCACCGTGCTCAGCGCCGCTCTCATATCACCCGCCTCCACACCCTCCTGTCTCTCCGCTGCCTCCAGCATCGATAACCTGGCCGGGCCCCTCTGCGACGGGGCCAGTGGAGGGGCTACAGGACCCGCTGATGGGGCTACCGGAACTGAGCGCAAGGAAGGAGATGGTGAGAAACAAAAGAACGGTCACAGAGTTGTTGGTTTAGGAATCAGGCTACATTGATCACGCTGTGTAGCTTTGATTCACTTAAAAGAACTGGTTCAGACTCCACTGAACGCTCTGTATGGTTTTGATTCTCCAAAAAGAACCACATCATTTGTTTGGGAATCAGATTACACTGATTGTATATGAATTTGTTTCAGTAAAAAGAACCACTATAATACAAGTTTGGGAATCGGACTACACTATTTTTGTGATTTTATTTTATTTTATTTTTTTAACTGATAATGTGAGTTTCTTTTCAGTTGTCATCTCGTCCAGCGTATTTTAATTTGTTAAAAAAAAATTTTTTGGCCCTGTAGCTGTCTTGGATATGAACATCTCACAATTCCTGAAGAGTCTGGGGCTTGAACATTTGAGGGACATCTTTGAGAGAGAACAGGTGAGAAAATTGGAGACATTTTTGACAGAGACATCTTCTGCAAGGATGTTTCAAGATTTCCTCATGTTTTTAATGCCGTGTTCATTAGATCACTCTGGACGTGTTGGCCGATATGGGTCACGAGGAGCTCAAGGAGATAGGCATCAATGCTTACGGACACCGTCATAAACTCATCAAAGGCATCGAGAGGCTGCTGGGAGGACAGCAGGGTGAGTGTCTATCTCATAAAACTGCTCCTAAATGCTGCTCCTGATTGAATCTGTATATTTTCATTCCATTTGAATCTTGTTATCTGTACGCACAGGTGCCAACCCATACCTGACGTTCCACTGCACCAATCAGGGCACAGTTTTGATCGACCTGGCCGTGGATGATAAAGAGTTTCAATCTGTTGAGGAAGAGGTACAAACATAAACACTTGGAGCTCTTGGCTGTATCATGCACCCATCTGCTTTGGCTGTGTGATGAGTGTTTGTTTGTTTTTTTTGCTTACAGATGCAAAGCACAATTCGGGAGCACAGGGACGGAGGAAACGCAGGTGGCGTTTTCAGTCGATACAATGTCATCAAGGTAAAACACACCAAATGCATTCAACATTAGTGATATTTAACTCTTCTAAAATAAGTATTGATGTCCAAAAAAGGTCTACATAAACATACTGCATGATCACGTTGTTTTAATAGATGTGGGTAAATGATCTAGCTTTATATATGATATCGTAAATATCGGTTCTACTCTTGAGCTAAATCTTATGGAAATTGTCCTGTAGATCCAGAAGGTGGTGAATAAGAAACTGAGAGAGCGATACACACACAGGCAGAAAGAGATCGGAGATGAGAATCACAACCACCAGAATGAACGAATGCTGTTTCATGGTAAGCGATCTGATGCTTCTCTTCTTAACATTGACTTGAAAAGAAGCTAAGAATATTTTAGTTCTGAAAGGATGCACTAAATTGCTCAAATTGCATTTATAACATTTTTGTTTCAACTAAATGCTGTTCCTTTGACATTTATATTTATCAAGGAATCCTGAAAAAGTATCATGGTTTCTATAAAAAATATTAAGCAGAACAACTGTTTTCAACATTGATAATATGAAATGTTTTTAAGCAGCAAATCAGCATATTAGAATGATTTCTAAAGGATCATGTGACACTGAAGACTGGAGTAATGATGCTGAAAATTAAAAAAAAAAAAGCTTTGCATCACAGGAATAAATTACATTTGAAAATATAATCCAATAGAAAACTGTTACTTTAAATTGTAAAAATATTTCACAATATTACTGTTTTTATTGTATTTTTGATCAAATAAATGCGATCTTGGTGAACACACAAGATACAGTAATTCTTAAAATGCTTATTTTGAATTATTTAGCTAGTTTTAGTTTTCATCCTACAAACTTGTAGCATCCACCTACACAAATGAATCTGCATCATGATTAATACCAAATGACCTTCAGAGTTTAAGCTCAACGTTTTATTAATGAAATGCACAACAACATTACAGTGCTGACTTTTTGTCAATAAATAAATGCTATAAAAATGTCATTGTTGCTATATTTAGCTCTTCTTTTGTTCATACTGTAGTTTTTGTTCTTTTTTTCAGGATCTCCATTCATAAATGCCATCATCCATAAAGGATTTGATGAGCGTCATGCGTACATCGGTGGCATGTTTGGAGCTGGCATATATTTTGCAGAGAACTCCTCTAAGAGTAACCAGTACGTCTATGGCATCGGTGGCGGCACAGGCTGCCCCACTCACAAAGACCGCTCCTGTTATGTGTGCCACAGGTACATGAACACACCTGACACTATAAGAGATGCAACATAAACAGTTCATTATGCGTTACTGCACTAGACGGTTTTCATATTTTCCTCTATGTTGATTTCCCACAGGCAAATGTTGTTCTGCCGTGTGACATTGGGAAAGTCCTTCCTGCAGTTCAGCGCCATGAAGATGGCCCACGCTCCCCCTGGACATCATTCTGTGATCGGCCGTCCCAGTGTCAACGGCCTGGCCTACGCCGAGTATGTGATCTACCGCGGAGAACAGGTACGGCTGTAATAGAAAAGCTGCTGCTTAAAATACAGCTATAATCAGGTCATATAGCGCTTTATACAATACAGATAGTTTCAAAGCAGCTTCACAGCAATAAACAGGAAAATAATAGAATTAGTGATGCAAAATTCATCAAATAGCTCGAAAATAGATTCAGGTCAAGCAGGGTCCAATGAATTACGATGTTTTTTTTTGTTTTTGTTTTTTTCTGTTTTAATTTTTATGAGTTTCAGTATTAAAGGTTAAATTTAATTGATCAAAAAAACATGTCTAATTAATTAAAATCATGAATTTAACTACAATTTATTTTAAAAATGAACAGAAATAACATTTTTATGGCCATGTGAAAGTATTTTTCCCAGATTGCATGTTTTCCGTTATAAAGGCTTATACATTTTAACAACAATTAATTTAAAAATGTAACAAAAAAATAAATTTTTTAGAGCTCTATGAAATGTTTATTTTTTATTCTGAAATATTCTCATCTAAATTTAACTTAAATTTAGCAACCTCAGTGACAATCTACATTTTACATTAAATTCCTTTTCTTTTTTTTGACTGGATTCTGTCTGCGTAGGGACCTAAGCTTAAGTCACTTCAATGTTGATTCAGATTTGGTTCAATAAATGTGTGAAGTTCATCAATTATTAAACAAGTTTAATTCAGGTGTAAGCAGCTCTACAAAGACAACAGTGTCGTTATTCAACTTGTGTCAGTTCAATGTTGATTCAATTCAGTTCCGTAACAGTGTTGATGTTACAAAATTTGTCACTTATGAACAAATTTGATTCAGCTAGAAAGAAGCAGCTCTACAGAAGTCAGTATTGTCATTATTCAGCTCAATTCAGTTTAAGTTTTGTTTAGTTCTCATCCAATAGTGCACAGCACCCTTATGAAAGAGACTGCAAGCTGTGATGTATTAGTGTGACTGATGTGAGTTAATGTGTGGTGCTGTTGTTGTTTTCCAGGCCTACCCAGAGTATCTCATCACTTATCAGATAGTAAAGCCGGACAGCACGCCTCAGTCCTCCACAGGAGCAGAGCAGAAATCATAGTCAGACACTGCGTTAACACATTCACTCACTCATCACTCGCTCGCTCACTCACTCACTCACTCACTCATTCTTTCTCACTCTCGTTGCACAATGGAAATGTGAACTTTCCCGTGTACCCACGTCTTGGAATTCCCATGTATGAATTATGAATTTGCACTTTTAAAAACAAGTTACTTAAGTTATTTGAAAATAGTTGCAATTGTGAAGTCTAATGTACAGGTAGCATAAAGAAAACATGTAAAACTGACTGTTTAACGATGCTATTTGAGTTGTATTTTAATGGAACTTTTTTTGTTTTTGAGTCTGTTAATTTCTTTTAAATAAATCTCATCAGAACAAGACTCATTCATATGACTTGCTTTTGTTTATTTATATGGAATGTTATTGCCTTTATTATCTCTGCATTTTAAGGTGGAATTGCAAAGGGGAGTAAAAATAATAGTCGATGATGCATAGAATACACGACCATTCAAATGTTTTACATTAACAAAAAAAAAGTTAAAGAAGTTTCTTATTCACACCCAGGCTGCAATTATTTGATCAAAAAACTGTAATATTGTGAAAAAAATTTTACTTTTTTTTTTTTTTTTTTTTCTATTTTGATATTTTAAAATGTAATTAATTCCTTTGATCAAAGCTAAATTTTCAGCACTATTACTTCAGTCTTCAGTGTCGCATGATCCTTCAGAAATCATTCTAATATGCTGATTTGCTGCTCAAGAAACATTTCCTAAACAGTTGTGCTGCTTCATATTTTTTGTGGAGATAGTGATACATTTTTTCCAGATTTTTTGAATAGGAAGTTCAAAAGAACAGCATTTTTTTTTGAAAATGAAATCTTTTGTAACAATATCAATGTCCTTACTGTCGCTTTTGACCATGCTGAATAAAAGTATTAATTTCTTTCAATAAATAAAAATCTTAGTGACCCCAAACTACAAATAAATCTTTACTGTAAATACTCCAGTTCAAGTACTACTCATCTCCTCATAGGAAAGTCATTAAAAATCCCCATGAAAATAGACCAAAAAACCAAAGTATTTATTTGTACATTAATTTAGAAGTCTGGGTTGCTAACACAGTCTTCACCAAAGCAAATTTTCACATCAGTGTAAATACAACAGAGATTTTAATATACTGCTCAACTTTAACACAAGCAATCACAGTGTGAAATATGAATGTTTCGGTACAAATTACCTACAATTATCTGAATGCACATGAACGTGGAACTAGTGCATAACTACTGTGAGTCTAAATGATTAGACATACAAAGGCTGAGAATATTGTAAATAGATATGAAATTACAGTAAACGTAAAAAATCTAATATTCTTACAAATATACTTAATATTTTAAAAATCCAGGATTGTGTTAGACATGGTACTTGGAATGCGTTCAATACCATAATCTTAGAAATATTGTTAAAAGATTATCCATTTAGAAATATATCAACTTAAAGTCTGATTCTCCTGTTCAGTGTTGTAGCTGATTGTTTTTGACTGCTGATAGACGGTCATCATCCCACCGGAGAGGCTGTGGCGGCGGTGGAGGGGTATAACACTATTTGCGTTACAAACCAGTGTGTTTATAATTACGACAGTACCTTAAAATATTATGATAAGAAATATCAGTCTGTGATATCAAGCAGCACAACGGGCTGCTTTTGTACTGATAACTGGAAGCGAATGCAACCGGAATCCTCAGATAAAATAAGTTTTTAAAATATAGGCTGTTTTTATTTATATATTTATTTTGCAATATGCTAATTATAGGCATACTGAAATATTCCAGTAGCTGTTTAGCATGCAAACACTTAATCAGATTTTTGCTAGCAATCAATAAATAAAAATGATAGATAGACAGATTTCTATTTCTATTTAATAATATAATCTTTTATATTTATATTATATATAATAAAACACCCTTTCATTTTTTTCATATATCACCATATGCTGCGTTGTTATCACCCAGTTCAGTTGTGCTTGTGTTTTTATATGACAACCTTATCTCATTCACCCAATAAAAATCTGTGGTTCTTTCCCACAATTGACTGCTGTGGAGTTTGAGGAACACATAATTTTGCCCCTAATCTCTTAAATGCGTATAAAATGGGCTGAAATTAAAGAATTTGAGTTCTGAAGAAATCCCTCACCGCACTGGTTTGTGAAAGTTTCCTCAAGTATCTACAACATTTCACAATAACGTCTACATTAACAAACATTATAACATTACATTATGCTCCACAGATCCTAATATACAGATCATAGTATAATGTATTGCTTCAAATAACATGCATTAATACCATATATACATAATCATATACAGTACATATACCCATTTCAATTTTACTTGCTAAATTTCAAGGAACAATGAAACATTTAGCTTCATTCGCTTTGTTGACACAATATTTAAGTTTGAAGTTTTTCTCAAAAAAAAAAATACTGCGGAACATTTGATTTCAGCAATATGGAATATGCATGTGTTTAAAAAAAAAACGTTTTCTGAGTGTTTTCCTTTTTTTCTTCTCCTATGAGTCAGTTGATTTTATTGTGTCTTTTGTTGTGTACATTTTAGGTTTTTTTCCCTTAATATATTTGAAGGAAAAGCTGCTTGCATAACATATCGAGGCATGTATTGCACTATACACATTACATCATCATAATGATATTAAAACACATTAGAAAACCAATAACCGGCTTTTAATTATAAGGTACGCCTCACCATAATGCTTGGAGTTGTTAGCGGTTTTGTGTTTAATATTGAGACATTTTGCAATTTCAGGTGAAATGATAAAAACAGCATCACTGATTGGATCCTTTTAAGGCCTTCTTACAAAATTAAGAGGCCTTAAAAGGATCTTCAACAGCATTAATACTCTATTCTGAAGAAACTTCACTTCAAGTGTTCGCATAACCAAGGTAAGAGTTTTCTTAGCTCGTTGCATATGAACTCTTAATGCAAATTTGATACTTTTATTTATTTGTACCTGTGTGTTGAGAGGTTTTTATATGCATAATAGTATTATATTATTGCAAATATATTGGAAGCATGAAGACAATAATGTTGATACAACAATAATTAGTTGAAATTATGGAAAATATTTAAATTTTATGAAGAAAATACATGTGGTGTTTTCTAATGCAAAAATTGTACCAGTACTTGCAGTCTGATGATTGGTTTCTGCAGTACTGCTGTAGAGTATTGCTTACCACCAAAATTGATAACATTTTGTGCATTAAACTTGAAAATAAAATAATAAAAACTACATTTTTACATGTTATGAAGAAAATATGTGTGGAGTCAGTACTGGCATTCTGAAATTTGGTTTTTAGGTGTTGCATACTGCCACAAGTCCAAAGAGCTTAAACAATATATTGTTTTTACCCACTTTAGGGGTTGCAAGACCTAATAACCCAGATGAGGGACACTCTTGCGAATGTCAACAAACCCCCCCCATCGCTGAACCAACAACAAAACCAACAGGTCTTCAGGTACAAGAACCTTCTCCGCAGGTCCAGACATACATCCTCAATCCACTACCCCCCATCGGCTCTCAACCAGCCCAGCAACCCTCTGTACCACAGATTAACCTTTACATCTCCAGCCTTCCTCAGCAAGACAGGGCAACAGCAGCAGAACCTGTAAAACAAGCACCCTTACAGCAGCCAGTGCTGGCCAATCTGGAGTCCATGCCCGCTTTTCAAAGTCCTGCTCAGCTTGTGGCACTTCCAGTGTTGTGTCAAATTCTGACCCCCGCCAGATTACTACCCCCCTAGTATTAGTAGGTAAAGGGTTAAGGGTGTGGGGGAGGGGTTAGGATTAGGCAATCAGGTAGCGATTTCAATGAGAGGGGATAATAATTTGGCAGGGGTTGAAAATGGGCACAACACCGGCCTCATACAGCTCCGTTCTGCCTCAGAATAGCATAGTGTTGCCACTCACCATGCCCTCTCACATGTATCCACACATGATCAGTCCTCTCCAGGGCTCGGCTTTCCTCGGCCTACAGGCCAACCCATACTTTCAGCCTGTAAATCCACTCCTAGGTCCTCAAAGTTTTGGTTCGTACCCTTTTTATCCTCAGACGTATCCTCTCAATCCCTTCATGAACTACGGCATGCCTAATGACAGCTGAAAACTCATCTCTTTCAACACTATTTGACTTCATCCTAAATAATAATAAAAAAAACCGTTGTCTTTCTCTTTATTTATTCCTTCCCTTTCTAGCTTGTACTTGTTTGGAACAATGCCTGAAACTTGGTATTACGAGCACTTCCTGTGTCTGTTTGCCTCTTTAAGATGAATCGCTTTATGTATTCCCCAACTGTAAGTCACTTTGGATAAAAGCATCTGCAAAATGACTAAATGTAAATGTACTGTCACGGTATCACCCCCCATCATATTCAGAGAGCATACTACACAGGTGTGATTTTAATTTTAAACCAGATTGTAGCCTGTATATCACACCACCAGGCAGATGGATAAGGGACTTAAGTAGATAAAAAGCATTTTTTATGTTATTGTTTTATGTGATCTTAATGCACTTTGCTTTAGTTGTATATTTGTATAACAGTCTGTTCTCTTTCATGTCATTACTTTGTTTTATTCCTTCATTTGAGTCCATTCTAAAATTTTATGTCCATTTAGTCCAAAATGTATGATTTAATATAATTTTCTATTTCTTCTTTCTGTTTTATGCATTTTGTATTAAATGTGTTGAATAAATAACTCAGCTTTCCCTGTTAGGACAACAATTGTCGATATAAAGCTCATTAGTCACAATAAAAAGGGCCTGAAAATGTCCTCCACATCTCTTTTATTATCCCAAAGCATCAAGCTTAAAATTGCTTCAGATATTTGCTTTAGAATAAAACAAAATTACGGTAGCATGAGTGTATAAATAATTTGGTTGCGCGGCTATATTGTCATTTTACCTATACTAAAAAAATAGCTATGCAAATAAATTTAAACTGACTAAAGATGAGTGAAAACAGAGGATAGCCTAACTGGAAAAAAAGTGTATTTTTCATGTTCATATCAGATTTAAACCAGCAGGCCGCGACATTCAGCTGTTAGACACCAGTCGCCAGTCGATGACGTCACTGCACCAACTTGTCTGAAGAGCGTGCGTTTTATGAGCACAGAAGTTGGGGAAAATGTGTTTTAATGTCACCGAATACGATTTCTGGAGCGCGAAACATTAGATAATATGTCTGTGAAGTTGTTAAGTGAAACTGTAAGTCATGTAACACAGTGAACGCGAGTGTTTGTAAGTGTCTTAAGCAGCATGTATAGATGTAAACACAGTTCATTCACATGGACAGTACTTCTCTCAGTCTTGATGATAAAACAGCACCAGTCTGTTATAGCTTCATCTGTGGAGGTTCAAGTGAATGCTGACAAGCCACTACGAAACTTGAAGCACTTTTGGAGAAGCACTGGATTCTGGTTGGTAAACCGGTTGTCAACGACCCCTTTATAACATTATACCGTGGTACAGGGAGTATCAACTGATATTATCGCAAAAAGTACCATGGTACTACTATTGTATCATTGTACTGCCACACAGTTTTAAAGGAAACCATTATTACACTGCATGATTACATATCGCAGTCTTAACAAGTAAAGAATACCACAGTGCAGTACTTGTATAAATGGTATACACTATAGTGCGTGTATATATACTTTACATCTGTCATACTATAGTACATGTTAAAATACTCAAAATATATACTACTATAATAATGTGTACACACTTGAACTGTTACTTTATTAAAAAATTAAATTAAAAATATAAGTGTGGTAATATCGTAATACTTTTTGCACTATTTTTTACTATTTTTTTTTTTGGATCTGTTTTAGTTGTTTTAATACTACAGTTGATTGCTTCTGTTGTCCTCATTTGTAAGTCGCTTTGGACAAAAGTGTCTGTTAAATGACTATTTTTGTTAGTGACATCTACAAGCATTTCCAGGAGAACTCTGTCTGTGTAATTGTCTTAGTGGGCAAAAATCATTAAGCACACAATTGACCTTTGTATCCTGTTTTTGCAGCCCTCCACAGCCGCACAGTGATGCACACCTGTATGATCTCAGTCCAGACCAGCAGATGAATCTGGCTTTGATCGGCTCTGTACCGCACAGAGGAATCCAGCAGGTGCGGATACACTGGATGCTGGAGCTGGTGTCCGCACGGTCAGTTATACCAAATTACCAGAATCAGACTTCCTCTTCTTCTGTTTGAATGAACGTGAACTATTAAAATATAATTTACTTTGCATATGTTAATAGGATTTATATTAATATGCATATGCATCTCTCTCTGCTTTTTCTTTGATTGTGGTTTGACATTGCAAATAAGCAGTGCTATTTCCATAAGATATTATTTCCAAGAGCATGTGTTGTGTGTGTTCTGTTTGGGGTCGGTGTGATTTTTTTTTTTTTTTTTTTCATACAATGATATTGTGAAATATTATCACAAATGAACTGGTTTCTATTTTAATATATTTTAAAATGTAATTCATTCCTGTGATGCAAAGCTGAATTTTCAGCATCAAGACATCTCTAGTCTTCACTGTCACGTGATCCTTTAGAAATCATTCTAATATGCTGATATTGATGTTAATGTGCATACAGTATATCGGTTTAAAAATCTGTGATTGTTGTGTGACCTTGCAAGTAAGCAGTGCTGTTATCATAAGATTATGTTTTCTTAGTAACCGTCATGCTTCTTAATATCATACCTAGACTTTAGGATTCATCTAGAGTTACTATTATATACATCTCTTATATTGTCTACTGATAGTTCGTGCGTCGGTTTTACACTTTCATTACCATGTAAACTACAGTTTAAATGCATAAATGCATAAAATCGTTATACTGTACAAACTTTTATGTCTCATAAAATCTTTTTCTCCTTGGATCTGCTTTTGACATACTGTTTATTAGGCCTCATTTTTTGATTTTAATAAATGCTTTATTTATATTATACACGTCTCTTAAACTAATCTAGTGCACTGTAGTAGGCTACTAAGATTTTGTCTCTGAATTTCATTTAGAGTTTACAGTGGAGAATATCACTACAACTTCACTCACTTAGACCATCTGATTGACCTTCTCTGGCAGAATGGACTGCAGCCCGGTAATTTTCTAAACATTACAGCGAAATCCACATTTAAATCCTTGTGTACTGTTGAATTAGAATTCTGCCACTAGGGTTAATTTAACACAACTTTGCATTATGTTAAAGAGGAATGCTTCTTTTTAAAGGCTTTGAACTGATGGGCAGCGTGTCCAACAGCTTCAGCAACTTTGAGGACAAAAGTCAAGTTACTGAATGGAGGAATTTGGTCTATTTGATCGCCAAAAGATACATATGTGAGTATGAGTCTGAAGGCGTAATGTTTTAGATGGTGATAGATCATAATGACCTCTTGTGGGGTTTGAATGTTTTGTTTACAAGGCCAGATCTTTACCACAAAGCTCCAGAAGTTCTGACTGTGTTTGTTCCTGTTGTTTTATATGTGTGCAGGGAAATACGGACTCGGCTTTGTCTCTCAGTGGAACTTTGAGACATGGAATGAGCCCAACAACCATGATTTTGACAACATCACAGTGTCAACACAAGGTACAGTCTAATAAAATTTGTTGTTGTCTGAACCAAGTATAACATTCTAAAACATGTCTTTACTATTACTTTTAATCGGTTTAATGCATCATTGCTGAATAAAAGTTTAATATATTTCTTTCAAAAAATAAATAAAACAAATAAATACTGACCTCATGCTTTTGACTGGAAGTTTGGCTAGATATTTTTTTATTCTGATTTGCGTATTTATAAAGTCAATAACACTGACTGGATAAAGACAACCACACATCATGTTTGAAAAACTGCTTATAACTGAATAACTGCTTGGGTTGCTGGCAGATGCCATGTTTTGTGTTGTATTTCTGCACATGGTGTACTGAAACACGCCTTTCGTGGTGTGGACAAAACAAGAAAGTGTCTGACAAGTTTTAATTTAATGCTACCGCATGGAAGAATTAGTTCTGCTGAGGACAATCCACCAGCCTCAATGTTGTGAACATGAATTTTTCTGTCTCCACTCCTCCAGGGTTTCTGAACTATTATGATGCCTGTTCTGAGGGCCTTCGTGCAGCCAGTCCTCTCCTGAAATTCGGGGGTCCAGGAGACTCCTGTCATTCTCCGCCCCACTCACCATACTGCTGGGAAATGCTACAGCATTGTTACAATGGCACAAACTACTTCACTGGAGAAACGGGTGTACGGCTAGACTACATCGCCTTACATAAGAAGGTGCATGAGGGTTGTAGTGATACTAAAATATAAGTAATAATAAAATGCAGATATATAATGAGTAATTGAATCCTGACTTAGATGGAATAAAAAAAATTGAAAGGTAATTGCGCTTTTTCCCCAAATTGCAAATGTATATTTGCAGTCTTTATGTCTCGCAATTCTGACCTTTTTCTCAGAATTCTGAATTTATATTTCTAACTTTTTTTCTTTTTTTTCAGAATTCTGAGTTTATATCTCTCAATTCTGTTCATATTTTGTAATCATAACTTTTTCTCAGAATTTTATATATATATATATATATATATATATAAGTATATATCTCACAATTGAGTTTATATCTAATTCTGGGTTTATATTTCATAATTCTGACTTTTGTATCAGAATTCTTAATGTACATATTGCAAATGAGTATCTCGCAATTCTGAATTTGTATTTCACAATTCTGAGTTTATAATTTGTAATTGTTTATATTTCAATTTTCTGACTTTTCTCATAATTCTGAGTTTATATCTCATAATTCTGTATTTATATCTCGCAGTTCTGACTTTTTCCTCAGAATTCTGAATTTAGGTTTCTTCTGATTTTAAATCCTGCAATTCTGTTTATTTTTTAAAATTTTGACTTTTTTTTCATAGAATCTCTTAAATCAAATATACATCTTGCAGTTTTGACTCTTTTTCTCATAATTCAGAATTTTGACCTTGCAATTCTGTTTATATCTCATTATTTTGAAAATTAGAACTGTGAGATTTAAAGTCATTACATTTTTTTATTCTGTAGCAGACACAAGCTTTCATATGTTCCACACATAAATAAAGGAAAAAAATATTTTTGATTATGGTAGTATGTATGTATTTGTTTTTCAGGGAGGTGGCAGCTCATTACCCATCCTGCAGCAGGAAGTGGCCACTGTGCGGGAGATCCAGCAGCGCTTTCCACAGATTCGTTCTGTGCCAATCTACAACGACGAGGCAGATCCACTTGTTGGCTGGAACAAACCACTCACCTGGAGAGCAGATGTCACCTATGCAGCCATGGTGGTTAAGGTAGACAGTTGTGTGTTTCTGTGTTCTCATTTCATCAGCTGTGATTTTTGTGATTAGGACATAGCGAAATGTGATTTACATGAAGTCATATTCCGTATTCAGCATCCTTTTTTTGATTCTGGAGCAGAATTGCAGTCAGTCACATTGTCCTGAACCCATTCCTTAATATCAAAAACTCCATGAAAAATATAAAAATATTGGGAAATATATTTTTCTTTCCTCAACTGATGTATTACCTATTAATACAGAAAGTTGTGGCAAGACAAATAAAAAGGATTGCCATTTTTTTTTGTATCCAGTAACTACTGTATGACCTCAAAATAGGGCTGTATGATTTATCAAAACAAAAACGAAATCACAATATTGTTTAGTGCAATTGTCGAATCACAAAAGCTGCAATTTAATTAAATATATTAAAAAAATAAAAATGTAGACAAATATTACTATTGTAATTTTACAGTTACTGTAAAACAAAAATATTATTGTCATTATTATTATTATATTTTTCTGAAATATTTTTTTTATTTTACAGTGAAATATTCCAATAGTAGTATTTCTTATTTTGTTTAATATTTTTATTTAGTAATTAATAATAGTAATTATTATTTTATATTTATATTGACATTGATATAGAATTGTAATTAATTCGATTTTATTTCCCCAAAATTGTGCAGCCCTACCTCAAAGCTATCAGACATATTTAGACTTGTAATGGGATCTTTAATTATTTTCATATTTTTCATTCTTAAATTAAATGCATTCCTTAATAATTCATTAAGGCTTGTTAATGTAGTGACCCAGATATATTTGGCACAATATTTAAGTCTGCTTTCATGTCTCTGGTGTGTTGTAGGTCATCTCACAGCATCAGAACCTGCTCATCGCTGACCAGAACAGTACCGTCAACTACACGCTGCTTAGCAACGACAATGCTTTCCTTAGTTACCACCCGTACCCGTTTACTCAGCGCACTCTCACCGCACGATTCCAGATCAACAACACAAACCCGCCGCATGTGCAGTTAATACGGAAACCAGTCCTGACTGTGATGGGCCTGTTGGCTTTGTTAGGTAATGACAGTTAGTGGGCAATGTACCAATTAAAACAAGTAGAAACAACTATTAAATATAATATTTATTTAATG
>JAFVLL020022130.1:115354-188790 GCA_021397915.2 Tor tambroides
ATCTCATCTCATCAGCTGTGATTTTTGTGATTAGTGGGACATAGCGATTTTTTTTTTTTTTTTTTTTTTTTTTGAGGTCATCCTTGTTCAACATCCTTTTTTTTGTCCTGGAGCAGAATTGCAGTCAGTCATATTGTCCTGAACCCATTACTTAATATCAAAAACTCAATAAAAAGTTTTGGCAAATATATTTTTCTTTTCTTAACTGATGTATTTCCTAAGTTGTGGAAAGAAAAATGAAAAAAAAATTGCTATTGTTTATATATATATATATATATATATATCCATATTTTGAGCTCAAAATAGGGCTGCATGATTAATCAAAATAAAACCAAAATCACAATATTACTTAGTGCAAATGCTGAATCACAAAAGCTGTGATTTGATTAAATAAATATATTAAAAATTTAATTGAAGAAAAAAAATAAAAATGTAGACAGACAAATATTATTATTGTAATTTTAGTTATTGTAAAACAAAAATATTATTGTCATTATTATTATTACTATATATTTTTTAAAATACTCATATTTTTTCATTTTGTTTAATATCTTTATTTAGTAATATTAATAATATTTTTTATTTTTATTTTATATTATAATTGACATTGATATAGATTTTTTTTTCATAAAATTGTACAGCCCAACCTCAAAGCTATCAGACATGGACTAAAAGCCATAAAACTCATATTTAGACTTGTAATGGGATCTTTAATTATTTTCATGTTTTTCATTCTTAAATGAACTGCATTCCTTAATTCATTAAGGCTTGTTAATTTGGTGAACCAGATATATTTGGCACAATATTTCAGTCTCCTTTCACGTCTCTGGTGTGTTGTAGGTCATCTCACAGCATCAGAACCTGCTCATCGCTGATCAGAACAGTACCGTCAACTACACATTGCTTAGCAACGACAATGCTTTCCTTAATTACCACCCACACCCGTTTACCCAGCGCACTCTCACCGCCCGATTCCAGATCAACAACACAAATCCGCCGCATGTGCAGTTACTGCGAAAACCAGTCCTGACTGTGATGGGCCTGTTGGCATTGTTAGGTAATGAAAGTTACTGGGCAATATTCAAGTTAAAACAAGTTGAAATGACTATTAAATATAATGTTTATATTAGTGCTGTCAAACGATTAATCGCAATTAATCGCATCCAAAATAAAAGTTTTTGTTTACATAATATATGTGTGTGTACTGTGTATATTTATGTATATATAAATACACACACATGCACGTATATATTGTGAAAATATTTACATGTATTTACATATATTTATATAATTTATATTATACATAAATATATTTAATATATAAACATAACATATTCTTCGTAAATATATATGTGCATGTGTGTGTATTTATATAAACATTATAAATATACACAGTACACACACATATATTACGTAAACAAAAACTTTTATTTTGGATGCGATTAATCACGATTAATCGTTTGACAGCACTAATTTATATATATAAATATAATATTTATTAAATATAATAACAGATGGGTTTAGTGTATTCAGATGTATTAAGTCAAATTGGCAGAAACTTTGGATTACTTTTCCATAAAAATTTTGATATTGACCAAAATCCTATATTATATTCAATACAAATCAATATTATCTTTGATCAAATAAAATAAAAATAATTAATTTAAATAAATCATTTAAATTAATTATTGATTATTATTACATGATTAAATAAATCATTTAAATCATTTAAATAATTTAAATGATTTATTTATATAAAATAATTTATTTTTTATTTTTGTTATTTTACTTTTTCAGTTTATTATAAGTTAAATGAGCTGAATTTTTGAATTACTAAATTACTTTTCCATAAACATGTATATTGTGATATGTTGACCAAAATCTTATATTTATTATAATTCAGTTTTATATTTAATAAAATAAATAAAATAATTTATTTCATTGTATTTTACATTACATTTACATTTAGTCATTTAGCAGAAGCTTTTATCCAAAGCAACTTACAAATGAGGACAACAGAAGCAATCACAACCAACAAAAGAGCAACAACATGCAAGCGCTATGACGAGTCTCAGTTAGCCTAACGCAGAACACGTAGCAAGTTTTTTTTTTTTTTTTTTAAGAAAACAAGTAGCTAGAATATAGAAAAAAGAAACCTAGTGTTTGTTTTTAAAGAAAAACTAGCAGTTAAGAGAATAAATATGCAATTGATAGAGGGTCAAATGTATTTGTTATTTTTATTGTTGACTTTTCCATAAAAAATGTGTATATTGTGATATATCGAGCAAAATCTTAATATTTAATCAAATTAAATATTATATTTAATAGAATATAGGTATCATATATCAACTATCACTCTATCACATGGTGTATAATTGTTAGGTATTGTTTGTGATATTCTCACATTCATTTAGGTGAGACTCAGGTGGAGGCCGAGGTGTTGACTGATGGCTCTGAAGTGAATTCCTCAGTGGGTGTGCTGGCCACCGTTCACATCCCTCAGGTGCCGTACACAGCCGATAGCTGGCAGACCACCGTCCTGCTGCATAACAGCAGAGACAACCAGACCTACTCCACCGCTGACGTCATCACTCTGCGCCTCACTGGAATACCTCAGCATAAGGGTCAGTAACTACAAACAAGCACCTACAAGCACTACACTTGTTTTTAAAAAAGGAATTAAAGAATAGATTAGTTATATAAGAATGTAGAATTGAATAGAACAGAATATGCTTATATTTACATTTCTCTCCTGTCTGTGTTTGTAGGTCTGATGTATGTCACACACTACATGGATAATAATGTGACAAACCCATTTAAACTGTGGGAGAACATGGGCAGCCCTGATTATCCCACTACTCAACAGTTCACACAGCTACGGAGCCAAGAGGTTCAACATACACATTCATACTTCTTCAGAACACACTATTATAGATAATGAGCTTTTTTTCCTTCATTTTCACTTTTTATAATGTTACTTAAGGTTCTTGCATCCAAAACTGGGTGTCCATATGTTGTTTTTGTTCAGCTTAGAGTAAATAAATATCTACCAAACAATTAGAAAAATACTTTTTTTCCGTGTTATGATGTCTTTAATGTGAATGCCATAGGACCCACAGACTGATGGACCTCTGCCGGTCCCATCCGATGGCTCTCTGACGCTGAAGGCAACACTTCCTGTCCCATCAGTACTGCTTGTACACGTTTGTGCTCAGTCTAAGGAAGTGCCCGACCAAGTTAGTGGTAGTATGACGTAACAATAACATTGCAGCCATCTCATTTTAGATGCATGTGGCACCAAAAGGTTATACTACCAATCAGAGATTTGGAAACACGTGAATGAATTTACGTTTCTCTGATCTTAAGAATTTGCTGAACATTTACTCACCTTTAGGCCATCCAAGATGTAGATGAGTTTGTTTCCTTATCAGAACAGATTTGGACAAAGTCAGTATGCTTATGCAGTCACTTGCTCACCAAAGGATCCTCTGCAGTGAATGGGTGCCGTCAGAATGAGAGTCCAAACAGCTGATAAAAACATCCACAGGTAATCCACACCACTCTATCTCATCAGTTAACATCTCGTGAAGCAAAACCTGCATGTTTGTAAGAAACAAATCCATCACTGAGACGTTGTTAAGTTCAGACTGTTGCTTTCGGCTAAAATACGAGTCCTCTATCCTATTCCTTTCTCCAGTGAAAAAGTTGCCTCTTCTGAATCAGGAGAGAAATATGCACAGATTACAAGCAGAACAGTCTAAACAAATATGCTGGTTGATTTTGATGTGAGAGGACAACAGGAGATGGACTTTTTCACTGGAGGAAGCATTATTATGGATAATGAACACTTTATTTTGTCCAGTAGCGACAGTTTAAAGTTAAAATGCTTTAATGATGGATTTGTTTCTTGCGAACAAACAGCTTTTCACTTCACAAGACCTTAACTGATGGACTGAAGTGGTGTGGATTACTTGTGGATTATTGTGATGTTTTTATCAGCTGTTTGGACTCTCATTCTGACGGCACCCATTCACTGCAGAGGAACCAATGGGGAGCAAGTCATCAAATGCTACATTTCTCCAAACAAACTCACCTACATCTTGGATGACCTAAGGCTGAGTACATTTTCAGCTATCTTTTTTTTTTTTTTTTTTTTGGTAAACTATTCATTATTTTAGACAAATTATATTGATGTGTGAATTTTCACAAGTGTCCAGCATATATATGAACTGCTGTTTAAAAGCATCCCAGCATGAATCTTATAAAGCGTAGTAAGGCACTGTTTTTTCAGGGTTTGGACACAGCCCTTGAGTTCAATATCAGTTATCATGTGGGTTGATTTCATCAGCATCTGCTGTTTCTCTATGCCCAAAAAAATCTATTTGTGCCTGTACATGAAATTCATTTGAAAATATGATTGCAAAACTTGTGCAAGTTATTCTTTCCAGAGATTGAGAAACCATGTGGTTTTGTTTTAATATCATAGTTATCATTCCGCAGGTAAATGGGGTGCGTTTCATCACCATCACCAAAGCACAGGTTCTGATCATTTGGAAGGATCACTGCATCGGCACAAAGTAAGACCTGCTTAAATACAGCTATTAAACAAACTAGTTCTTCATTTAAGACTTCTAAACATAACTAACATGTCATTTTTAGGTGTATAAAAACATATGAAGTGGAATTTTCCAAAGATGAGATGACTTTCCAGAGGATTAACCACAGAGACACTATTTTCACATACTTCACTTATTCTCCAGGTATTATTTTTGCTAGATTCAGAATATTTAATTTCAAGCTCTGATCCATATCGACCTGCTTGTGTTATTCTCTCCACAGAGAGTCTGGAGGTGAGCGGTTATTATAGAGTAAGAGCTGTGGATTACTGGGGAAGAAATGGAGAATATTCTGTCACTGAGAAATATTCAGAGAACCGGTAGTCTGGATTAAACAGACTTTTGTCTGTCCACATACAATATAGTTCACTTTGTATCTTATTTTGATCTAAAAACACTCACCAGAACAGGATGAGACTGGTTTGACCAACATGTAAAAACAAAATTATCTGTTTGGATACTTGACATGTCATTTAGGGGTGTTTATCTGATACTGCAATAATTTACCTTGAAAACGCAATGATTTTTAACCAGGAAGTCTACAAGTCTGTGCAGCCTCTGTTTTCCATATTTGTATTCAATATGCATACAAGACAATTCATGGGTATATTTTATCTGAGAGAAAAATAGCTGGAATGGACTATATAAAGATTTTTTTGACCAACAACCTTAAGTTTTATTTACAGTATGTCCTTGTATTGATTTAAAAAAATAAATAAATTTTAATATGCTGCTTTCAGACTTTGAACAACCTGGACATTCAAATGATTTTTAAATATCAAAATGACATAAAAAGAAATAGGGATTAACAGTTTATTAATAAATATTGGTGTGGATGTTTACCAAAGTGTAACTCTGATTCAGTGTATGTTTAACATTACATTGCAAGTTTTACATCTGCATCACATTATAATCAGAGGTTCTTCAATGAAAGAATAAACTGTGTCAGATCAGAGGAAATTTATACACACATATTTGCATGTATTCAGTTATTATTGCACAAATGAGGCATTAATCTGACATTATCTATTAGAAAACAGTGAAAGGTGTGAAAAGGGCACTGTAAAACCAAAGTGGCAGAATACAAGCATCATTCTATATCCAGACAGGTAACAAGATCTTTACAATATAAATGATACAGACATCATTTTGGGCAGCTCACTTCAAGATTGTGTCCTCATTAGCTGTTGGATAAAAATATGTAGAGTCAGTATGACCAACTGATGAATCTACAGAACTTTCACACTATTTAAATATCAAGAGAAAACCTTACCTTCTGCTAGCTGTTTAGCAATGCGCTCCTTCTCCTCTCGTACCTTCTTCTCCTCCTCTTCTATTCTCCTCTCCTCCTCTGCAATTGGTTTCAGACGATCTAGAAAATAAAGAAAAAACTTAACTAGAATGCAATGTCTTTAAGTGTGTAAACATTCTGAAACTCTCAGCAACAAATGCAGTAGCATTTTTGTATGGAACCTTGTTCCATTAAAAAAAAAAAAAAAAAGGTAATTGCAACTTTTTCTCTCACAATTCTGACTTGTTCTCTCTTTTGTTTTCCACTACGAAATAAAAAGTCACTTTTTTTTAATCTCACATTTATGGCTTTCTTCCTCGCACTTGCAAGTTTATAATTGCAATTCTGAAAAAAGTTTGAATTGTGAAATATAAACTAAGAATTACAAGAAAGAAAGAGAATTGTGAGATAAAAAGTCTCAATTGGCTTTTTTTTAACTTTTTATCCAAGGGTGAAAACAATCTTCCACACACCCGCCACTAGTTTCAATTTTATATATTTTTAAAAAAAATGAATTACACCAATATCTGTAATTCTGTCCTACAGAAACATACTGAACTTAAGAATTGAAAGGTTGAAATGTGTGTTAATGAACCTGTAAAACATAAATCAATGTGACCTCCATAAACCACTTGACCACTTGCAAATATGTGTGTATTTATATATATATATATATATATATATATATATATAACAGGGGCGTTTCCTCCGAGGAGGCAAGGGAGGCAGTGCCTCCTCAAAAAACTGGATGAGAAAATAATCTATATTACAAACATAAATCGCAAATATTACTAAATATGGCACTAAAGAAATTATAAAGTCACTTTCATTTTTTATAAAGTAACGCTGTCAAACAGCGACACCCTTAGGTAAAGTTACAGCAGAGGCTTGCCTCCTTCGGTCCATAGACTAAAGCAGAGACCCTAAAGCGTGCCGTGACTTTTCTGGAGGCTCATTGAGATGAATGGGGGAAAGTCACGTGAGAGGAGGCAATGCCTCCATCGCGCTATAACTGGATATGATCGGTTATGATTGGATGTGATTGGTTTGTGCGATAAATCCCGCCTCTTGTTTTCGTGCGAGCTCTCGGCCTGAATGAAGAAAATGATGGCATTATTGACTAATTATAAAGTAAGTAAACAACTCTCCCGCTTAGATACCACTGCTTTGTGTCACGTCAAAATAAAACTTGAAATGGTCTGAAAACATGATGACTGCGTAAGTTCTGAGTGAGCATTCAGTGTGATGAAATGAAAGATGTATCTTAGTGTCCATGGCAGTGTTTACATTGCGAATGATAACCCGAAAATAAGTTGACTATTAAAAAGAACAGCTGAATCACTTCACAAATAAAACATATTGGTAACATTTTACAATAAGGTGTCATTTAATCTAACATGAACAAACAGTTAACATTTATTACAGTATTTAGCCTATTAATCTTTGTTTACATTAGTTAATACAAATACTGTTCATTGTTAGTTCACAGTGCATAAACTAATGTTAACAAACAAATATTTTGATTTTAATAATGCATTAGTAAATGTTGAAATTCATATTAACTAAGATTAATAAATGCTGTAGAAGTTGGCTATTGTTTATTCTTAGTGCATGTTAACTAAAGTAGTTAATGATGTTAACTAATGAAACCTTATTGTTTCCAGAATATTGTTCAAATTGTTACTGCCTTTAGTTATTATTTTGGAATAAATATTAAATTGCATAAAACACTGTGAAATGTATAATTAGTATTTAAAAATTTAATAAAATAAAAAAATAATATTAATAAAATACAAAACATAATTATATTTGTTCTCTTTTTTAATATTTAAAATCAATGTAATATTTATTTACCCAGGAAAATGTGACAACATTAAGTGTAACACACACACACATACATGTATATAAAACTGCCTCCTCATTTTAAAACACCACCGCACGCCACTGATATATAAATATAAAAAGTGTCCACAGAATGTCATTTGAACACTAGTCCGAGTGTTTCAGATCAACTTGCTGGTTCCTACCATATCTGCGCTTTCCGTAGATAATGCCAACGAGCAATGCAGACCACCTGGCTGTCTGAAAGACAAAATAAATCTCATTAATACCCATAATTCTGTTTTATTAGCAGAAAATTAAGGAAATATCATGACTTTCAGCACGCACGCCATGTCAACACATCCCAGTCCGCTCTGACTTCTGAGAGAAACACGAGGGAAAGAAAGTCCTGAAGACGTCTTTCTTCGTTTAAAACGATTCATAAACATCCAGAGTAATGAATTTGTGAATACAAACCTTAATTAGCGGCGACACTTGCACTGGTGGAGCCATTTCTCTGGAGTTCAGGACCACAGTCAATGCAGAGGTCAGAGAAGCGCCAGAGCACAACGCGAAGAAGTGACGCTTATGAGCGCAGTGACGTCACACCGCCCCTACAGGCCTGGAGGGCAACTGCGCGGTCATCGACGAGTCGGAAAAGAGGTTTGCCGTTCATTTTAATCACTTATTCATGTATTTATTTATAAATAATGTAATATTGTACACATACATGTACCTAAAAAGTATCACGAGAGAGGATGTTCCTCGCAACCAAGGTTTCTTCCTCGTTTATGTTACAAACATCTTGGGGAGTTTGTGAACAATTGTTGTGAAAATTTGACCTAACTGAACGCAGTCTTGTATGGTGTCAAAGAACAAAAACATTGGAATTGCTGAGAACAAATAAGGAATTGCTGAGTCTTTGGAGGCTAAATACAGTGTTAATTGGACACGTCATGGGAACACTGTAAATTAGATTAATCTTCTATTTTGGTTGTCAGTCAGGTCAAGTTCAAAAGTGGGGGTTGGGTAGAACGTCAGCAGTGAAGATAACGCAGGTTAGCATCAGTGTTATGTGGCTAAATGTGATTCTGTAACCAGGAGAAAATTAGAAAATAAAACATGGTGTCTGAACATTAAAATGTACTTTAATGCTGTAGTACAACTTTATTGTCAAAGATATGTTCATTCCATGAAAGCTAAACAATCGATAATGCACAAGGAAGAGGAGATGAGGAATAACAGACTACAAGTATGTACCAGTGTTACTTATTACTTGTGTTTTAAAATTTCATTTGGCACTTTTAGATAAAAGGCTTTTTATAAAATTATCTCATTCAGACAAGATTTAGTACATCTTAACAATGCCAACAATCCATTTCACTAGTTCTACGAAACATTAGTGTCATTACTTTCAGTGCTGCCACACTCTTTGAGTTTCTTCTTGGCTCTCAGGATGAAGTTAACCTTCCCTCTGTTCTTCATGTTGGAAGTGTATTCGTGAGACTTCAGTTTGGCGTAGTAATCGGAGAACTTATTGAAGAGGATGGAGATTGGAAGGCCATTCAGAATGATCCCAAAGGAAATGCAGCCAAAGGCAAATATCCGGCCCAAAAGGGTCTCCGGATACATGTCACCATAGCCTACAGTAGAGATGCTAACCTGGAACGAGAAAATATTGGTAAACTGATAAAAATGATAATTCTGTCATCATTTACCTAACCTTATGTGACTTTCCCAAACCCTTATGAGTTTCTTTCTTACATAAAAAAAACAAACAAAGGAGAAGTTTGGCAAATGAAAGTGGATGGGGACCATAAGTGGTAAAGCTCCAAAAAAGAGGACAAAAACCCCTGCAAACATCATAAAATGAGTTAACTTTTCATGATTTTCCAATTCTGAAGAAGTATAATAGCTTTGTGTGAAAAACTTGTACTGAAAATTCACTGAAACTCATGTTTGACAAATATGTCACCATTCACTTCCATTGTTATGGAAAAGAGCAGCTTGGACATTGTGCTATATAGAGTGCAACAGTGCCCTTTTACACTTTTTTAGCAGCCTTGGTTCTGGAAGTATTTCTTCCATTAATTCCTCCCATAGGGGTTTTAAAAAAGTCTTTGTGAAGGAGTTATATGTCAAGAACAAAAGCAACCAGCTATGAGGTGAATCACAACATTACAAACTTTGACTTGACCAAAAGACAAAAGTAGAAAACTGTGTATTTACGAACAATTAAAAATCAGCATTTTGGAATGATCATGTGACACTGACATTTTACATTTATTGCAAAATATGTATGTTATGTATACAAATGCCTAAGTCATTTTAGAGCGTAGGGATACTGACTTAATTAGGTCAATCGCAATGCGTCATGGGAGTAGGCAGTTCTTTTGGTGCGATTTGCTTGTTGCAATTCTCTGATTGCTAGAGATCTGCAGAATTATGGGAAATGTAGTTTTTCATGAGAAATTCCACTCTTAAACACTATTATAAAATTTGTTGGACTACTGTGGACTGATGGCTTCATATAAAGTATATACCATCTAATTAACAATCTTGGAGCTCACAGTAGCTCTGTCTTAAAGGTTCGAAATCATTCAAAATCAGTTTTCCTGTGGAAAAAATAAATTGGATTTTACTAACACAACCTGACTGTTGCATTCTATAAATATCTCCTTTTGTGTTTTCCACGGAAAAAAGAAAGTAATACTGGTTTTGAAAGACATGAGGGTGAGTAATTCAACTAAATTCAACATCAACCCATGATTAATAGACATAATGTTTACTCACAGATGCCCACCACCAAGAATGTGGAATACTGGTGAATTTGGTATGAAGGACGTCGTGTTCAACGGTATAAACCATGGCGGAGAATGTGAAGATCCCCATGGCGATAAAGAGGAAGAGACATCCCACCTGCTGGTAGCACTGCCTCAACGTGAAGCCAAACGCTCTGAGCCCCGTCGAGTGACGTGCCAGTTTCAGAACCCGAAAAATACGCATGAGTCGCATGATTCGTAACACCTGTCCCACCTTGCTCACCTGACCAACAGTCTCCATGTCAGTGGTTTGTTTCCCAGCATTGAAGGTCTCAAAGCTTTCGAGCACAAATTGGAGAAACTGTGGTAGGATGGCCATGAGGTCAACTGTGTTCAGCACGCTCTTAACGAAGTGACCAATATCTGGGGTTGAAACTAGACGCAGCAGGTACTCAGCGGTGAAGAAGGTTATGCACAGCATCTCTACGAACTCTCCAAATGTCTTTCCGCTAAACTCATTAGATGCCATGTTCTCCATTTCTTCTACTGTAGTCAAAGTCATCGTAACCAGTGACACCAGCACAAACATACTTGAGGCAACCGCCATTAGTTTCGCCGGTACTGAGGAGAACGGTTTCTCCATGAGGTTCCAAAGTGAGCGTCTTGTTTCGCCAAGGAACATGTCATTGAACGCTTCCTCATTTTCTTTGACGTCCACCTCTGCCTCCAGTTCCTTCTGAACCTTGAGCTGTTCGCACAACTCGTCGTGCTTCTCCTCGAGAAGGATCCGACAGCACCGTTGTGAGTATTTGATCCGAACGCCCCAATAATTGATCTCCTCCAAGAAGTTCCTCGGACAAAGCTCGTCCTTGATCCACAGCACTCCGGTTCTGTAAAAGTTGAAGATGCTGTTGAAGACATCTGGATCCCGATCGAAGAAATACTCATTGTCCTTCACCACATAGTCGTCGCAGAGGTTCAGCTTCATGTTGAGGTCCGTATAGGTGGCCAAACGTCCGATTCTGCTCTGTGGGTATCTCACTGCCATTTTGTAGGTGATGCGGTAGGACTTTCCACCAACGTTGAGGTTGAGTGTGCAATTCCTGCTGGGTGATGCGCTTGTAAACCACATTGTTGGTTCCGAATGCTTCTCAACCTCTTCATCGTCACCAAAGATGTCATAGATATCCGTCTGTAGTTCACCTAAAGAGCTCCACTGTTTCAGCAAACACTGTTTAGCCAACGGAATGGCATCGTCTGTTGACTCAGAGGTTGCTAGTTTGCAGTTGGGAAAGAGGCTCTGTCTCCTGTTTCTCTTTAAGTTGAACATCGTTTCAGTCCTCAGCTATCCTCCTCGAGGAGGATAGCTAGAATAATGTACGCTTGTAAATCTCAGAGCTTTACTGAGGTTAAATCTTCCCTATTTAAGTATAAAGAGGCAAGCAGCAGGTAGCGCCAGAGCTCTAATGCTCTCTATAAGGAGCTAAGAGTTCTAGTTAAATGCCATTATCCTTTAAGCTTTTGCTTGATAGTGACGTCTGCTTCGAGTACTTTGAAATGGCGTGCTTGCCGTGTGTCAATGAATGAATGCTCTTACCAAGTTACGGATGAGTTTAAGACCCCCTTCAACACCCAAATACTTAGTCAATAAACTCATTCTAAACTAGAGGCTCTTTAGCCACAGTAGAAATGGAGTGCCGCATTTACTAGAGGATAATGATAGTAACGTCTAAACAAGCAGCCAAACAGATGTAGGAATTAGTGAACGTGAAGGAATTCATGAATGAAACTAAGGAATTCTCTTTGGAATAATTAAGATTTTTTATGTTTTTGAAAAAAGGCTTACCAAGGCTGCATTTATTTGATCAAAAATACAGTAAAACAGTAATATTGTAAAAAAACTGTTTTCTAGTTCAATACATTTAAAAAAATAAATAATTTATTGATGCAAAGCTGAATTTTCAGCATCATTACTCCAGTCTTCAGTGTCACATGATACTTCAGGAATCAATTACAGGCATTATTAATAATTTAGCACCACTAATAATTGATTATAATTGACAACAAATCATATTTATAAATATATCATATATATTTCTTTGAATAACATATGCAGTGTGTTTATCTGCCTTCAAAATCAAAACTAATTCAGATGGCATTAATCAAGCTTTGTAAACAATGGAAAGAGCAGGACAGATAATGCCAGACAAAGTCACTTAAGGTAACCAGGTCACTAAGACCTTCAAGCTTTAAGTTAAAAACCAATCTTATGAGAAAATGTACCTATTTTACGATGCAAAGGTATGAATTCGTAATATGTGATTCGTATGGAAACGTAGGATTTTTAGAAAAAAATTAGGCATGAAAGTCCACCCTTAACCCCACCCCTAAATTTATACAAATTATCCAGTGATTCACCCAAATTGTTACGAACTGTCAAGAGAGTGTGTTGTTAAGTTCAGTTAATAATTATTGCTGTTAAATTTGTAGGTGGTATTTTTGGCATGTGCTTCTTATAATGCTATGATGTTTGTGACATTTTCTCCTTACAAGTATCTATTGTTCTTTGAAAAATTAAAAAAAAATGAAAGAATAAACAATTCAGTAACTTGTGTTAAGATATTTGCCATCATCTACATCTATAGGCCTCTGTTAGATAATCACTTCTTTAGAAATAATCCATATACACTTCCTTATTCTACTCTATTCTATTATTATTTCATTTGATTTTATGTGTATTGGATCTCTTTATATAGCAAGACAGTTTTTTTCCCATATAAACGCATCACAGGATGCAAGATATATATCAAACACTAGTGCCATCAAACACATCCACATGTCTCCAGATCTCAGTGGCATCTGAGAAAAAAAATCAAACTGAGCATGTCAGCTAGTTTTACAACATGAAGTTCATAAGCAGAACTTAACAAATCATGATTTCAGATGTAACATGAATATACTTATACATGCTCAGTGGTTTATAGACTCTTAAAGGCTTAAACAGTAGATCAGATTAAGCAATAATTTAGGGAAAGACAATGGGTAGGTTTTTAATCTTAGCGGGGCAGGTGCTGCCACCGTCTGTCACTGTGGCCAGTTCATGACAAGACCCCCAAAATGGGTGAGTTTGGCAGTTTGCAGGTCATGTAACAATGATTTTTTTTCACCAAATGTTATTTGCAATGCATGTTATTTATATAAAAACAAAGGATCAACTATATAATACAAATCTAATCCTACTATTAAAGGTGGAGGTAGGACAAAATGCTAGTTTAGTGTAATGGGCTAGTTGTAATTTTGTTTAAAACTGCTTTTACAAAAATATGATAATGGAACTTAAGTTTGAAAGAATCCACAAAATAAATAAAACAATTATAGTAATAATAATTTAAGTTTTAAACTAGATGCTTGACTCAGAACCCTGAGATATAAGTCTTATGTGACAATTTTTCTGTGTGACAGTCCCAGTGTTTACTATAAAAGGTGTAAAAGATTACTGTGATGTGCATGGTCAAGAAATATAATGCAATTCTTCATATTTTCATTTCAGTAGGACTACACATTACACATCAAGTACATTTCACCTTACATGGAACTAGTACACATGGTAATCTTAAAAAAATATCCTTTGTGTTTACATAAAAATCATAAAATTATAGCTTCACTATTAAGATTTTCTTAATATTTTTGACAGAAAATAATTTTCAAATCAGTAATGAAGAAAGGTTTGGATAACAAACAAAAAAAATCACATTGTGAATATTTTTCTTAATATATTTTATATTATTTATAGTCTAATATGTTTTCTTCCTTTTTATAATTCAGTGTAGTAGATCGTGAACCCCGAACACTAATGTCAATGAAGGACTTTTAAATAAAGTTTTCTAGCATTTAAGTGAAACATGGCTGCCACAGAAGCTGGATGTGAGCATTACGTTCGCAGCTGTTTGTTAAAAGTGAGCGATATTTAATTAACATGTAGACTTTGTGTTTGCCATGTGATTGTCGCTATTATTTTGGTAAATGCTTGCTTGGTCGCACGGGAACGTGTGATTGAAACTATTCTAATTAGCATACTAGCTAACTGAAGGGAGTATACATCACTGAAGACCTATTGACAGGTTTTTATGTTTAATATAAGATTATTTCAAGAACTAAAATCGAATTAGCGTTGGCTTAAAGGCAACAAATTCGATATGTTAGTTTAGACTCGTTGCTCTGCTCGTTAGGGGCAAAGAAATAGACAGTTTAAAGTTTTGTTCTTGCAACAACATGTTTGATGTCAAGTTCAAGTTGAGCTTTATTGTCATTCTGCTACATGTGTGGACATATAGTGGAACGAAATGTCGTGTCTCGCAGGACCACGGTGCTATATACCAGTTAAACATACATAAACATCGCAAGTATAAGGAAAATAATAGAGCTATACAACAGTTAACCGTCTGACTGTACATATACTATAAATGCTATAACTGTTATACATAGTTGACTACACATACACAAACTGAGACTGTACAAAAACATTACATACTGTACATGAAATTGTGCAAAAGAGATATTTGTACATAAAACTGTGCAAAGAAATATATTTTGTACATTAAAATGTTGTGCAGAAGAGAGATTTGGGGGAAGCAGCGCATAGTGCAAAATGATTTCAGTGATGTTCTTGCTTTAACATGGAAGCACTTACAGTGTGCAATGCATTGGTGCTTCTAACTGGACTATTGCATTTGCATAGATGTGTTTGTGGTCTCTCTCTCTCTCTGTAGGCGCCCTGTTGTGGGAAGTTTTATGTTTGCAGACTCTGTCATGATGGTGAAGAGACCCATCAAATGGACCGATTTAAGGTCCGAGAGATCAAATGTGCAGCATGCAATACTATTCAAGAGGTAAAGTCATATTTGAGCTGTGTACGTTCTAAACAAAACATAGAATTTGCTTGGATGAATCTCACAAAACCTGTCGAGATATTTAGGTAATATGTTTGTATAAAGGCTTTTTCTTAATGCAAAATAAAATATTTTTTCTTTGATAATATTTAAAGCTCTGGTGTATTGTGTGCTTTTCAGGCTCAACAGATATGTAAAGAATGTGAAGTGATGTTTGGGGAGTATTACTGTGACATATGCCATCTCTTTGATAAAGACAAGAAGCAGTACCACTGCCAGCCCTGCGGGATATGCAGGTTTGCATGACATTTACGTTTATTCATTTAGCACATGCTTTCATGCAAAACAACATACAAATTAGAGATGTCTTCATTATTGAACCGAAGAAATACATTTGTAGTTCTTTCAGTAAGATTGTCATTGACGCTCTTCTCCTCTGAAACCTTTAGAATCGGCCCAAGAGAGAAATACTTCCATTGTACGAAGTGCAATCTATGTTTAGCCACTGATCTTAAAGATAATCACAAGGTATGAAAAGTGTTCTCCTGATTCTTGGAAGTTACTTGCTCATATTGTTAGCAGTGACACATTTATCAGTGCTTGTTGTTTCAGTGTGTTGAGAATGTCTCTAGGCAGAACTGCCCTGTATGTATGGAGGACATCCACACATCCAGAATAGGGGCTCATGTGCTCTCCTGCGGTCATCTGCTACACGAGTGAGTGTTTGATTGTGCTAGAATTAACACACTAGTAATAAACACTACCAGTTGACGGTTTGGATTAACAGCTAGCGCAAACTGTCTTTTGGCATTAAAATGGTACTGTCAGGATTTACTAAAGACGCGCAGTGACGAATTAGCGCTGAAAAGGCGTGGACACAGTTATTTTTGCGTCTGACCTTATTGAATATGCATTTGTAGGAGTGTCCTTTTCAGACGCAAAATTTATGGGAGGAGAGTACTCAAATGATTCACGCAACGCGATTTACTAACGTTTGCGCTCGTCAAATTACTGGTATTTGCGCCATTATTTAACGCCCCAAAAAAAACATGTCTTAAACTATTTTGCTCTTGAAATGGCTGCTATTATTGTTGCTAGTAGGAGGCACAGCAGAGAACAGAGAGCACGTGGTAGAAGAGAGAGGATTTTTTTCCAGACGTATTAATTTATTTGGAATGCCAGAAGAACACATTACCCGAACATATAATTTGCCAAGCCATGTTTTTTTTAAATTTGCTTCAGGAAATAAGAGACGACTTGGAATCCTCAACTAGGAGTCATGCAATACCAGGTCTATCAACCCTTCATTCTTTGACCTCTGGTTCTTTTCAACATACTGTGGCGTCTTTATTTCTTTATTCTTTATTTGAGACTACGCTAATTTGCGCTGCACTTGGTATATTGCGTTGGTCGATATGTAAATGAGATGTTACGTCTGTTTTCTTTAATTGGTGCGTTGTTGGTAAATCACCCACAGAAATTTCCACACCCATCGGCGCCGTTTTGGAATTGCACTCTCGTGCTAATTTGCCCAACTGGCTCTTAATTTATTTGACTATCATTATATGAAAATTAAAAAGTCTTAAATTCCTAGTCGTTGCATGTATACATTTTTTCTCTCTTTTTTCCCCAATACAAATATCTAAACATCTTTAAATCAAGATATATTTACTTGATATGCAAAATGAAGAGATGTAGTCTTGAGAACTTGTACAAAATTAAGTGAGTTTATGCTTAAAACAAGAACAAATATCTGTCAATGATAAAAAGTCATGATAGAGTCTTCAAAGTCACAAAATTGTATTTAAATGCTCTTAAATTTATCTTAAATATATTTGCTAGTAAGTAATGTTTCTATTAAAAATGCTGAAATCCTATATTTAAGTGTGAGTGTCATCTGGTGCCCTGAAACAAGTGTTATCAAAAAAATGTAATTTAATGTACAAACACTTTATTTTTGGCTTTCAGAACGTGCTTTGAGGACATGTGCACAACTGGGTAAGGGATGATGTTTTTTTTGTGACTATTGCATTAATGTTTTCTAGTGACTTGTTAATATTTCTGTATAGATTCATACTGACAGTCACACTTATTTTTGATTCTCACTGCAGTCCATGAATTTGTCTTATGCTTATATGATAATGTTCTAAAATTGAAAGTTGAGTTTATATGTCTGTCCCGCAGTGCTTACCGCTGTCCTCTGTGTATGCATTCGGCCTTCAACATGAAGGAGTTCTGGGAAGAGAGAGATAAGGAAATTGCCCAGTCTCCCATGCCCACAGAGTACCAGGACACTACAGTCAAGGTAACAGAGCCGTCATTTACATGTTTTCATTTAGCAGACACTTTATCTAAGGGTGCTTTCACACTAGCACCGTTGTTGTGCACCCGGGTTCGATTGACTCGATCTGCTGGCTTGATGATGCAAACGAACCGCGGTTCGGACCCAAATAAAATAATATGCAGGGGGAGGGGGGAGAAATCAAACTCTGGTTCGGACCAGGCAAGCGAACCAAGTGTGAAAGCACCCTAAATGTGCATACAAATAAGGAGCATTGCAAGCACAAGCAGAAGTGAATGTTCCTTTATGAGTCTGTGAGATGTGCTCATAACCTGCAAAATGCTAAAGGTTCAGCTCAAATGTGGCAATATCTAATTTGGTCATTTTACTGTGAAGCTCAGAATGATTATTTTAGCTTACAGCATGTGGCTGCAGTAGTTCAGTTTTTTTCTGCCATTTAGAAGGTGAATCTCATGCAGTGTTATTCTAGAACTATTTATATACTATAGTAGTATTTAGTAATGTTTTGAATTAGTTTTTCATTTTTAGTTTTCAATTTAAATAGTTAAAATTTTAGTGCTTTTGTCATTTTTCTTTTTAACCTAATTTTATTTTCAATGTATTATTGTTTTCTTCAGTTTTAGTTTTAGCAATCTTAGTTCTTTTAACTTATTTCAGTTTGTTGCCATGGAAACATTTCTAATTTTCATTTGAGTTTTTCATGTCAAATTTTTATTTGAGCTTTTTCAATGAAAAAAAAATTACAATAGCTTTAGTTGATAACAACAACCTTGGATAATCTCTTAAAACCTGTCAAGAACATTTCCATGTCATATTTCATTTTTTTTTTTTAAATAATTATTTGGTTTTATTTATAGTAGTGATGTTTATGATTAAATATTGTTTTATTGCATAATAAACTTACACCTATTTGTAGGACCTTTTTTTGTTTGTTTGTTTTCATGACAATTAAGCACATTTCCTCTAATTCCCCAGTTCTCATTTCTTCAAGAATTCTATTATTTTTGCCTCATGGTAGAATTTGCCTTTTTGGACAAGAAACAAATTCAAGAACTCAGAAGATCTTGTCCTCTGTAATTCTTTAAATATTCTTTTCTGAAAAGAACTCTTTTATTTTTACTTCATAGTAAAATTTACCTCTAATTTATACTGATTTATTTTAAAAAAAATAATTAGAGTACTTTTTACTGTTTTAAACAAATTAGAATTGAAAATTTGGGGAATGACAAAAAAAGTCATGAGTCATGTTATATAAATGGCCCTAAAACTGACTTCATTTATTCAGTTGGTTTTTTTAATGTAAAAATGTTCTTTTTTATTTTAATAATTATTTTTTCCCCTTTGTTACGTTGAAATGTGACAGTTTTTGTGAGATTTTCCCCTCATAAGTCAGCTACACTTTATGTATGTATGTGTTTTTATGTTCACAGATCATATGCAATGACTGCCAGACTCACTGCACTGTCTCCTTCCACGTGTTGGGCTTGAAATGCAGCTCCTGTGGCTCTTACAACACTGCGCAGGACGGCGGGCTGATCGCGGCCCCTCCTGTAGTTACACGACAGTCTTGAAGAAGAGCCCAACACAGAGCACCACGAGTAACGTTTAGGCTCAGAAATCATCTCTCAGTTAAGCTTTTATAGAATACAAGCTCTCCTCCCTTACTGCTCCTCTGTCAAGTCTGTACAACTGCTCTTATTTTTCTTGCTTGATTAAAAAATATAAGAACATATTTGAGGCTTCTTTAATTTTCTGTGATGGAAACCAAGTGTGCTATTCCACATATATTTTGTCATAAAGAATGATAAAGATTATCCTGCGCTAAGTGGATAAACATATTATCTGCTTTTGTTGACTGAATCCTCAATATCTATCAAGAATGTTTTAGTTTTTTTTTATTAAGGAAATGTATCCTTAATATAATGTATCAACATGGGCTCTGATATTCATTCAGGGACAGTGGACATTGTTGGAAACTCAGAAGCAAAGACCAGGGGACTCTTGGGTATCTTCAGCAGAGTTCTTTATTGAGAACGCGCTGCGTGGCGCTGCAGTCATCAAAAGTCTAACTAAGGCAGTGATACATTGTAGTTGATATACATTTAGGGGGCAGCGTTTAGAAATGGAGACGAAGCACCTGGGTGACGAAGCATGCAAATGAAGTATTCAGGTATAGCAACCTTTCCCCATTACACCAGTCCTAATCTAATCAGCATAACTACTCAAATACCAAGAGCCATTACAAACAAAAGGTGAGAGTCACAGTAATCTGGCTCATTTGGCTTACAATAAGGGAACAGGGAGTTGCAGGAACCTCTTGCTACAAACTTTGTTTAACAGAATCGTTCATCTGATGTCATCATCTTTACCATAAATGCTAAATACAATGTATTTCACGTTAGTATTTCAGGTGATTGTATGTAAGGATGTAGGCTCAGTAGATCTAAGACAGATTCTTAAATTTGTAATCCTACAACATCATTTCCGAACTTTTGTTAATTTTAAAAATTAATGCTATTGATTGATTAATGCTGGACAAGAAACAAAAATTGTATTACAGAAAATAAAATGATCACATTGCATATTGATTTTTTTTTTTAAAATCTCATTTAAAAAAAAAAAGAGAGAATTTAGGTTCTTATTTTGTCAGTGTTTCTCTAAGTTTTTCTTATGAAAATGAATCCCATCCTCAGTAATTCTTTAAATATTCTTTGTTCATGTTTTAATGGATTCATTGAGCATGAGGTAGTGATGGTATTTCTAAGACTGACCTTAAGGCATTTTTGAGAATGAAATAATTTTTTTTTTATTTTTGCCCCAAAGTGTACTTCTGTCGCACCTTGCTTTGAAATACAATGGTGGCAAAAGTTAATTGCCACCTGCCGGGTTCAAACCAGACAGTTCAGTCACCACCCCTGATCATTAACTATTAGATTGCACCACCTTGATAAAAACATCTGCAGACTCCTCTTCCTACGGCTGTGGTTGTGGGTAATTTGTGACCTTCACATATGTTTAGTCTTGTGTTTAGCCAACAGCAGTGAATGGTGAGCTCACTATTGCTGAAAGGGCAAGTTCATGCAGTTTTAGGTCACATGAGACACTCTGCTTTTCTCAACCCAAGCAGCTGTATTAGAGATGACAAACATCATTTGAACCATTGACTTTGGAGTCTGGTGGTGTTTTTCACACAAATTATATGAATTATACATTCATATTAAATTTCAATAGAGATCTTGAGTCATGGGTTACCTCAGGATTTTCCTTTTTTGGGTTTTTAGAATAAAAATGTTATGAGTGATAAATAGTTTACCAAAGTGTTAAATAGTTTACCATAGTTTAGAAATAGTTTACCAAAGTGTCAAATGTAGTCTTTATGGTGATGCTTTGCTTCTGTAATTTAGATACACCCACACGATGTGGTAACCAAATGAGAACGCCTGGGGTTTCTGAAAATAGATGGATTTATACTTTATAACGGCTCTTACAGTGAACTAGCAGTTGCTATTAAGCGGTTGAAATCTGTAGTCTGCCGTATCAGTGAACTTTGTGAGCTGCCTGAGAAACCGTCAACCCCAGACAGTGTTAAAGGGGCCGTTCACACAGAACGTTTTTGCACTACCACGCTGCTGCACCATTGCGTTTATGTGGGAAGCCAAACACACCAAAAGCTGGACAAAACAGCGCGATATTAAAGAGTTCGCGCCGCGCTGACCAGTCATCGGCGCGGCTCGAACATCGCACTGTTTCGTGCCACTTTCGGTGTGTTTGGCTTCTCGTACTTTTAAACGTGCGGTCGCGTTTGACAGTTGCGTTCTTATCTCACATCTTTTAAAGCGTTAAGCGTGCTTGACAAAAATTGCGGTACTAAAATTAAAGTTCTAAAGGGTTAAAGTTCAACTTTTATAAAACGCGTCGAGAGACCATGCAGTCCACTTTTTTATTTTTCAATTTTCAACACAGAATGCGTTCTGTGTGAATGTTTTCCAGGTGAGTGTTTGTTCATAGAACGCATTTTTGCATTCCACTGTACTACTTTTTCACCATTTTAATAAGAAGGACTGCTGCGCTTGCGCCTCGCACGTGGAGCATCGTGTTTTTGACTAGACCTACTCTCAAAACGTAGCCAACTTCAGCCACAGGAATTAGCCTACCTCAGTAACACATAACCAGAAACTTGAAAATAACTTGAAATATAATAAAGATTAACTGAAATAAAATAAAAACGGGGAAGTTTTTTTCAGCTAGTTGCTGAGGCAACATTTCTCATTTTTGCCTAAAATAAAACTAACTAAAACTAAAAAAAGAGAAAAACACAACAAAAATCTGTTAAAATTAAAATAGAAAATCTAAAAACTATAATGGTATATTAATGATAGGCTACTAAAATAACACTGATTTCTACTGAACCTAGCACACTCCTTTAACATAAGGGTCATTGTCAAAATGTGACCGCAAACCTCATATAAAAGACATCATTCTATGTTTTATTAATATGAAATGAATTGAGTCTATATTATTTTGCATGTTTTTATTACTTTTTGAATTTGCAAAGTTCCTGAAAAACGTATTGTCTAATGCCTATTTGTCATCTGCTTTATATAACTATTTCATATTTCTTTTTGTAAATAAAAAGACACCATTTTAACAAATGCAATAGCTCAAAGTTATATTGTGTATTTCTGAATATAATTCAGCTCAACTGAAAAATGCTACAGAAGAACAGTGAAGATGATACAAGATCTGTCAACCTCTTACAAAGGTAACCCTGCCACAAACACCATCACATTTTTGACAATAGACAAGCCTAGTAAATATTCAGCACACTGGCTAATTAAATGTTATCTCCTCTGACAGGTTTTGGCTTGGGACTGGTGAGCGGGACCGTGTAACATCGCAGTTCTGGGGTGGTGACATCTGGAGCCACGACTCTTTCGGCATCTGGTCCACCAGAAACGGGCACAACTGGATCAAGAGGAACAAAGCTTATATTCAAGTCAAACTCCACAACCTCTTGTACTGTGAGGGATGGGTTCAGTGTGGTCTGTGGAAGGGCTGGTTGTGCGGTAGGGATGTTGGTTTGGTTCCGAGTGTCTGGTCCCAAGGTGCTCAGCTCAATGGGCTGTAATGTCGTTTTTGGTCGAGGGACCTCCTCTGAAGAGCTCGACTCATTTGATTCAGTGGATTCAGAACTGGATAGTGTCAACTGGTGATACAGACTAACCTGTCAGAGGGATATAAATAGATAATCAACAGGTTTCAAATGCAAATCAAAATGAATTTGTAAAGCAAAGTGCTTTACAGGCAAATGAAGATAAAATATGATAAAAAATTGAAATAAATGAAAAATAAAAACCCCAAATGCATTTCCTCAAAACCATTAACCACTGTAAAGTAGCAAAGGCTTTATTAAATACATCTTTAGATGGGTTTTAAGTTTACAGCGGTAGATGATCTATAACCACTGGTAATCCATGTAACTCATCTAATGAAAAACTTTTTTTTTTTTTGCAGCCTACATTTCATACAAGGTGCTAATTCAAAGTGTTTTACATGGACACAATAAATAGAATAAAGTTTGGATTAACAACAGTTGACTAAAAGAAACAGAAATTAAGGATATCCTTGTATGTATTATTTATAACCTATTCACTTAACCATGCTTAATCTGAGAATGCAAATAAACACAGTCTGAATGTAAATATTAAAATATATAATCTTCTTACCGGTTTAGAAACTGTGAATGACACTAAAAATATTCCAAACAGTGCTAGTCCCAAACCATCCATCTTTATTAAATGTCTCTCTCCCTGTTAGAGAATGAAAATTGTTCATCTTAATAATAAAAACAATCAATAATTGGCAATAAGATTACTAGTTAACATTACTAAAAGAACACATGCTTCAGTGGATGCTCATGCTCTGGATATGAAAGTATAAACTGGTAAAATATTACCCTGCTTGTTCAAACTCCACAGAAAAATGCAAGAATATCCCAAGTTCGTCAGTCTTGTGCTGAATGTGGAACAGAACTGTGCATATTTATACATGGTTTAATTACACAATGTACGTTTGGTGTCAAGTCTTTGATATATGTTCCTTTTCTCTGTAATTTCACATTCGGTTTGCCTTTTAGACGGAAGTCAGACTACACTGAAGAGATCATATGGTTACCAAAAAAATTGACTTGTTAATTCCAGTAAACATGTTTTATTTCAAGAAATTTAACCACAAGGTGGTTGGCTGAGCTTAATTGAAAGCACACCCAGGGGCTCAACCTATTGTTTGTTTTGAATCTAGTCATTGTGAACTCTTATGGGGAAGATGAATTAATCTAAAACCCTCAAATGTTTTCATAACAAAACACATTAATCATGTCAGTGGTGAAAACATGATCAGACCAGCCACAGCATGACAAACAGCCTACAGCAGAGATTCCAGTCAGAAGACAAAAACACAGCAGGAAACCATTAAAATCTTTATTTTTAAAATCAACACAAAGCATAAACTTGGAAATAAAACCACAAACAGAAAAGTGAAGATACTTTAATGGGATAGTCCACCCAAAAATGAATATTCTGTTCATTTACTGACCCTCAGGTCACTCCAAACCTGTATTATTTTCTGGAGAAAAAAAAAAAAAAAAAAATGATGATACTTAAAGAAGGTTGGTGTGCAAGCAACACTAGACCCCATTGAGTTCCTTTTATTTTGTGATCTTTTATTTTGTGTGTTCTCTCCAGAAGAATGTCAAACAAATTTGGAACAATATGAAAGTAATTTTTTTTTGGGGGGGGGGCTTTTTTTTCTTGCAATCCCACAATTCTCACATATCTGTCCTTTTTTTCCTGTAGTTGCGAGTTTATATCTTACAGTTCTAAGAAAGTCAGAACTGTGATATAAACTGAGAATTGCAGGAAAGTCACAATTTTTTTTTTTTTTTTTAAATTCCATAGCAGAAACGGGCTTGTATATTTCTGAGTTGTGCTTTGTTCATTCCCATTCCATTTACAAGAGAAAATGGATTTTTTGTTTGCAAAAATTCATAAACATTGTTAATGTGACCACACATTTAGAACAATTATTAAAACTTTGTAGTTAAGATTATAGTAATCATCCTTGATGTGAACTAGCCTTATAAGTCATGAAGTTTTATTGATCACCTTTTTACAGTGAGATTTGCCAAATGTCAATCTTTTCTGTCAGATTCAGTGACCCTTAGTGGGTCTGGAGCTTTTGGCCCCATGGGTATTTTGAATGGGACTTTGCGTTACTTTGCTGTTCTTGAATGTGGGCAGGAAAACACTTGGGACAATGGTGAAAGCTGGCTGAAGATCATTGGACTGACCAGGTGAAAAAGGTCTGTCCCCACCCATCGAGCTCCACTCCTTGGGGTCAGACAGACAAACTGGTAGTTGTTCATTGTTTAAATCGTCATCTCTGGGTGGAGGGCAGAGGTCACCGCCAAACGGCACCGTCTGCACCACTGATGTTGTTCGGCGTTGCAGGGCAGGCCTGGGAGTCACTGGTTTGGGAATTGAAGGTCTGGTTTGATCGTGAATGTAAATTTCAGGAGTGAAATCATTGTTAAGGCCAGGTTGAAAGAAGGGAACATAGAACGGATAAACCTGCCCATATCCATAACCAAAACCCAGCTGACGTCTGCGTCTTTCTCTCCGGATCATTTAAAAAAAAAAAAAAAAAAGATTTGAATTGATTAGGTTACAGTTTACTTAAATGTGTCATTACTTTGTGACAAAAATATAATTAATTTGACTATGACTATCAAAATTCTGCCTTTTTAAATCTGATACATATGACAATTTATATAATTCTGATTGTCAATTATAACTTGACTTCATATATGAAATACATTAAAACTTCAAATTCATAATCAAAATTAAAGATCTAATTAAATACAATATAAACGTCTTAAGTATTGATAATGAATAAACAGCCAATATGCTAGCAATATGCATTCTAGTAAGCAACTAAACTGTTACCATTATTAACTAAAACAATGTTAGTTCAACTACACTTAAATGTAATTCAGTTTTGAACTTATTTAATATTAAGTTACATGAAAAATAATGTAGTATTAAGTATACATTTAATTTAAATTTTAAATAAATGACATTTTATCTATTGTGAAACTCATCTTATGTAAAGGTAAACCCACTGGGAAGCCAAGGGCGATGCTTAATAGGCCGGCAAAAATGATGAGATTCTTCATCTGATTTTAGAAAACTGATTTTAATGGACAAATGTTAAAAAAAAAAAAAGAAAGAAATGTAAACATGGACAAATTATGAATTTGAGATGTCACAGACCTTCTTTAGTGTTGTACCTTCCTTAGTACTTTAAATCGCAAAAATAAAAAAAAGCATTAAACCTCTTTGTTGCATTATCGAGGTCATACTGTAGGTGGGGCCAAAGTTTTCTATGTAGCCCCATCTATTAACTTTCTTCCCAAACTTTTGTGGTCAAGAGCATCATTTCACAACAGGTTTCTTAATAATTGACTTTAATCTTTCATTTTGACAGGTATACAATGTGGTGCAGTGGCAAAATCAATTTCTGCAGTACTTACGTGGTAAACCAAGATATCGTCATTTAAGTTGGTAAGTTTCATATTTTGCCTGTAGACTAACTGAATAAGAACAGAATGATAGTTATGAAACAGTTTGTTTACAGATGGTATAGAAGGTAATTGCACAAACTAGACTTTGAATTTTCAAAATACAACATGACTTTATTTCAAAGAAACAAGATGCTACAGGATGTTGAAGCTAGTCCACAGATGTTACCACATTTTCCTAAAGACGGGAAAAAAGGGAAAAAAAAAAAAAAAAGAAGTCAAATCAGTTATTATAAAACCTCATCAAGGATTTTCACAGCAAATATTACACCATTTTTGCTAATGGGCACTTTTTTTTATAGGTTTGGAATTAAAAGGAATAGTTCACCCAAAAATAAATATTTTCTGAAAATGTACTCACCCTCAGGCCATCCAAGATATAGATGAGTTTTTCTTCAAAACAAATTTGGAGAAATGTAGCATTATATCACTTGCTCAGCAATAGATCCTCTGCAGTGAATGGGTGCCGTCAGAATGAGAGTTCAAAGAATTGATAAAAACATCACAATCCACAAGTAATCCACACCACTCCAGTCCATCAGTTAACATCTTGTGAAGTGAAAAGCTTCAAATCCATTATTAATATGTTTTAACTATAAACCAGTGATTATATCCAAAATATGAGTCCATAATCTATAGTAAATGTGCTTGATCTATGCATACTTCTCTCCTGATTCAGACTCAGAGAAAACTTTTTCTTCTTTTTTTCTTTACTCATATTTTAACTGGAAGCAGTGGTTTGAAGTTAAACATCTTATTGATGGATTTGTTACTTTGTTTCATGCAACTTTTCACTTCACCAGATAATAACTGATGGACTGGAGTGGTGTGGATTACTGTGATGTTTTTATCAGCTGTTTGGACTCTCATTCTGACGGCACCCATTCACAGCAGAGGATCCATTGGTGAGCAAGTGATGTAATGCTGCATTCCTCCAAATCTGTTCCCATGAAGAAAAACTAGTCATGGATGGCATGAGGGAGAGTACATTTTCTGCAAAATTTCATTTTGGGTCAATTATTCCTTTAATATTACCATTCTCTTATTTCATACCTCTGAGAATTCAGTGTCTTTTCCATTAGATTTCTCTGAAGATGTTTCTCGTCTTCTCTCTAGTTCCTTCATGCCCGTTTCCTGCACATCCACAGCCCGTGCTGCTTGTCTAAACACAAACACGGTTTAATTGTCATAAAAAAATCTGATTTTAACCATCAAAAGTAAACGAAAGTCAGCAGATTACAGCATACCTCCGATTTGTGGCTTTTTTCTTCTGAATGATGCCGACGGTGACCCCCAGGACAACCAGAGCGGCACACAATCCAACTACTCCGTACAGAACCGGCCCCTGTGAGAGCCCACTCGAACGTTCCTGGCAGTGCTCTCCACTATAACCCACCTCACAGACGCACACCGTCACTCCGTTCTGGGTCGAGCATTTACCATTGCCGTTACACAGCGTAACGCCACACGCCTCGGACTCCACATTGTCTGGTATGGCATTATTGCTCAAACCTGGACGAAACGCTTTAGGATTGATTCGGACGGTTTTATGTTGTGTATCTTGAACACCTGAGAATTCAAAACAGAAGAACATGCCATTGAGCCATTAACATTGAGTTAATCTAATGAAATCATGTCTGGGTCATTTTTCACTCAAAATTAAAAGGGAATTATGTAGATAATTAAAAGAATCATTGTATAAATACTTAAGACTAAAGGTTATTTGCATTATACAAATTTATATATATATCTTGGTGTATTACAGTAACAAGACTAAGCAAAAAATCTTTAATTGTCAAAGAAACGTAATTCTCAAAAGTGTCCCAAAATAAAAATGAAGCCTATTTTTGGGACTATTAAGAATTTGCATTATGCTAAATTTTATTTTCCTATTTTTCTTATTTGATTCTTATTTGTAAAAACGGACCTGCATCTGTTCTTCACAGTGCAAATATACACTCCAATGACAACTACCCATAACAGAATAATCTGTTATTGGTAAAGCTAACATTTTCCTCCCTAAAACATTTTTATAATTTAAACCAAAAGGTTAGGATTTGATGATTCCTCACAGATCTCATCAGAATGATCTGGACAGTCAGCGACGCCGTTGCAGAACTGTTCCAGAGGTAGACAGATGTCTTCACTCAGGCAAGGTTTGGTGCCTCCAGCGCAGCGGGGGTCCAGACTGCAGTCTTTGCTGTTGACCAGGCGGTGATTATGGGCACAATGGCACGTCATTCCTCCGGGGAACGCAAGACAGAGGTGACTGCAGCCTCCATTACCATTAGAGCAGAGATTAGTGCCTAAAATATGAAGTGGACTAATTAATGCTTCATAATTTACATAAATGTAATATGTTATTACGCAATTATTTCCTCACCTTTTTGTCTCGACTTTGCGAATGCTTTCAGGCTGACAATGTCGGCATTCACTTCAAACCACAGCTTCCCAGTATGCTCATCATCGCTAAACCAACACTTAGTGGAGTCTAAACAACAATGGACAGATTATTAGGTAAAAACCATCTTAAGGTGGTATGACCTGTCCCCCCCCCCCCATAGAACAGCACAAAACTTCCCCATTCAAAAGTACCTTTTTTAGTAATCCAAACAAGCACTTTGTTAACCAAAGAAAATGCCATCAAGTCTTCTTCTGTCTTTATTGCCTTGTATCCAGATCCATCTACGCCAGCTGAACCAATTAATGCAAGACCTAGAAAAAAAGATTATATTGCTCATATATATGTGTGTGTGTGTGTCTCTGTAATTTATTTGATGAAAAACACAGTAAAAACAGTAATATTGTGAAATATTACTGTAGTTTAAAAGAACTATTTTCTATTTATATACATTTTAAAATGTAATTTATTCCTGTGATGCAAAGCTGAATTTTCAGCATCATTACTCCAGTCTTCAGCATCACATGATCCTTCAGAAATCATTCTAGTATATTTTGATTTGTAGCTCAATTCTTATCAGTTGTTATTGGAGCTCAATTATTAATAATGGCTTATCAGTGTTGCAAAGTTGCAGCTTTTGCTGCTAAATATTTTTGTGGATTTTTGTGTTTTGAGTCGTAGTGTATCACGATGTCCACAAAATATTCAGCACAACTGTTTTCAACGTTGATAATAACAAGAAATCTTTCTTGAGCAGCAAATAAGGATATTAGAGTGATTTCTGAAGGATCATGTGACACTACAGACCGGATGATGCTGAAAATTCAGCTTTGCATCATAGGAATAAAATTACATTTTAAAATATATCCAAATTGAAAACCGTTATTTTAAATTCTAATAATATTTTACAGTATTACTGTTTTTACTGTATATTTCATCAAATAAATGCAGCTTTGGTGATTATATGAGAGTATATAAAACATACCAGTGTCAGCCCAGAACAGTTTATTCCCATCATCTGTCAAGATCAGTGAAGTTGGCTGGACTGAATTACTCCACACCACTGTCCTGTTCTGTCCATTCATATAGGCACACTCCAGCCGGGTCATGTGACCTTCCTGGACTTTGTTTGAGAAGCAGAGGCGTCCGCTGGGTGGATCCAGAGCAATGGACTCAATGGCTCCAACACCGTCCTGTATTAACACACTGGTGTGTGTGCCATCCGGTGAGGTGACCTGCAGGCCAGGCAGCTTCTCGCTGCTCCAGTACACATTCAGGGTGATCCAGTCCACCGAGAACGCACGCAGCGAGTCCTTGTGTAGCTGGAGCAGTTTCCCACGAGGCACCAGCGCTGTGTCCTTCATCTTGAAGAGCCCCACGACGGGCTTACCGCCATCGGACACGTACAGCATGAGGTCACGCAGCACTAGATCTAACATGGTTGGCTTGTTCATGTTGGGAAGGTCAAAACGCCGATGCTCGGGCCAGTTCTTTAGGTTCACGTCACCGTACCTGTTCTGTAAATGAATCTGAGAGAGACAACTTGTGTTAAAGTCTAATACACTTACGCTCCACATGGAAGATTTAGCATATTTAAAAGATGGTGTATTATATATATATATATATATATATATATATATATATATATATATATATATATATATATATATATATATATATATATATATATATATATATATATATATTTATTTTGTGTGTGTGTGTGTGTGTGTGTGTGTGTGTGTGTGTGTGTATGCATGCATGCATGCATGTATATTCAGGGGCGGTTCTAGACCCTTTTTAGGTGGGCTTCAGCCCCCCTATTTGTCATCTCAGCCCCCCTAAAACTATAATCAGCTATCTGAACAATCAGGCCAGTGCTGCTTCCTCATGAAAGTGTATCATTCTCGCTCGTTTATCGATCTCAATGTGGTACTCACGCGCTGTGATAGATTGTTACTGTACACGCACACATTTGAATGAAGCCAGTACCGAATCGCACCCTGGTCTCACGAAAGTGAGTTTCAATGGCACGATTTTCTGTTTCTATTTGGTGTGCTTATGATACGCACCTTCCCCACACCCCTAAACCCAACCATTGCGTCTCATATGCACGCCAAAGTCAGTTTCTGCATATAAATAGCACACCAAATAGAAACAGAAAATCATGCCATTGAAACACACTTTCATGAGATCGGGTCATTCACTTTCGCATCTTATCGAGCAAATAAGCAAAAACAATGTCACAATGGCTGTCTTAATGAGTATCCAAGTAAACACAGTTGGTTACGTCTTAAACAGTTAAGAAAATATTGGATGTGTGTCAGTATAATGGATCCACGCATTTCTTATATTAGGCTAATAATGTTTATCAAACAACAAAAGAAAAACATGAGAATCACTCACTAAGTAACTTTAATGGGTAATTGTGTCTAATTACTTCATACAGTAATACAGTTTTCATAAGCACAGTAAAATACTGTTTATTTAGGTAATTTGTGTCGTTGTATCTAATGGTCTCTCTAGGGGCTAAGCCCCCCTAAAGTTGAAATCCTACAACCGCCCCTGAGATATATACACACACACATATATATACACATATATATATATATATATATATATACACACACACACACACAATGATACAGATTACCTAAATAAACAGTATTTTACTGTGCTTATGAAAACTAATTAAGTAATTAGACACAATTACCTATTAAAAAGTTACTTTGTGAGTGATTCATGTTTTTTTTGTTGTTGTTTGATTAACATTATTAGCCTAATATAAGAAATGCATGGATCCCTTATACCGACACACATCCAATATTTTCTATATATAAATATTATTTATGCATGCAGGAAAAGAGTTGCATTTAGTGCAAAACATTTTACCAGCTAGACAACACTAACCAATCTGTAACAATATGGAATATCTCACGAAGACTCAAATGTTTAAAGTTGAAAAAGTAGGCTTATTTTAGGGACTTTAGTTTTATCCATGGGTAGAGAAGTGAACATATGCATGGATGCATGTTATTGTGCATCCATGCACGTGTTGTGCTATTATAGTGAAATAGTGATATAGTTTTTTTTTAGAAAACAAAACTTAAATGCTGACTTAAAGCTTGCAAGGCATTAAAAATAAATAAACAATACAAGGACATTTTACATTCTAGAACTGTTAAAATGTTAATTTGTAAATATAAGCATGGCTGTAGAGACCATGTATTACTATTATATTATATTATAAATTGTAATGTTAAAGCTATGATTATCTTCTTTTGTTGGTCCTGAAACAACAACGCAAACATAAACATTCCTAATCCTATTTCTGACCTTATGCTAGAATCAAAGAGAAAATGGTTGAATTGTCATGTGTTGTTTTCACAGTAAACATTGCATAGTCTAATCTTAAAATAAATTACATGAACTGCACTACTATGAATTAGTCAATTAATGAACATATGACTTCTAAAATCTAGCTTTGACCATAAGGTATTAACAGCAACACCTGTGTGACTGCAGTTGGAGACAGGAACAGCAGGAAGGACAAGTCTTTGTGTTTGGAGCAGGTCAGTCCATCTTCATTCAGTAGCAACTGAGACGGACACTTGCACACAGCCTTCAGCCCCGGGGATAAAACACACAGGTGAGAGCAGTGCTGGGAAGCACACGGGTTAGGGACGCCCACTTGGAAAAGTGCATGAATGACCTGCAGATACACACAAGCACCAGTTACCTGATTTACATCTTACACATGCGTGTTTCAAAACAAGCAAATATACTATAGCCCGCACTTTACAGATGTCTAAGGGGTTTAATTTGATTTTAATGATCACAGTGTTCAGGAATACTTGCCTTCAAACCGAACGGCTGTCCAGGACGTTTGAGCAGGACTTGGTGCAGTTTGCCCGTGATTTTGTGAGCTCTCTGAATGGTTCCTCTTTTGGTATCAGACCAGTAGACCTCATCGTTGAACACAGACACTGAGAATGGACTGGGGGTCTCCATCATCTGCAAGAGCTGCGAAATTATGGAAGATAGAGAGGGGAAATGATTGAACAATGTTTTTGCTGGAATCTAAACAAATTTTTGACTCTTAGTGCCTTTTCATTTTAATAAAGACCCATATCTATCCAGTGGTGGAAAGTATCTAAAGGGATATTTCACCCAAAATGAAAATTGTCATCATTTATTCACCCTAAGGTTGTTCCAAACCTGTATGTACTTCTCTCTTCTGCTGAACATAAGAAATCTTGAAGAATGTGGGTAACCAAACAGTTGCTGGTCCTCATTGGCAAAAAAAAAAAAAATACTATGGAAGTCAAGTCAGTGGCTACCATCAACTGCTTGGTTGGTTACCCACATTCTTGAAACCCACAAAATTGAAAAGGAGTACTTAATATTTGATTAGGGTATCTGTACTCAGGTAATTGATTTGTGTACTTTATTCACCAGTGTATGTAAAAGACTCTTAACATTAGACTCATGGACAGGAATGTTGATCCAGGAACAACCTACAAGGTAAGCAACTGTAAACACACTAGAAGATCATGTTAGAAGTCAATCTTTTGCCCTATTAGACATTTTCTGAAATGCCGAGGTGGACACATCCACTACCTTAATATCTCCTCCATCAATATCGGCTGATCCGATGCACTTGAGTTTCTCATCTGTCCAGTAGATTCTGTGATGCAGAGAGTCCACCGTCAAACTGACCGGCCATCGGAGAGAGTGACTGACCAGCACGCGTCTGTCTGAACCGTCCATTCCTGCTCTTTCTATCTGAGCCTCATCCCCAGTTTCTGACCAGAACATTATTCTGAAAGAATGACAAATATTAGGGTCAACAAATAATTACATTTACATCATAAGTGACATTTTAAAACAGTGGTTCTCATTCTTTGTAGTGCCCACTAGTGGCTCTGTAAATTAAAAAAAAATGTAACAAATTCATGATTATTCAAACCCTTCCTGTGGCAGCAGAGCAATGGAGCGAAGCTGCCCTAGATCTTCACCCAGGATCATCACACCATCTGTGGTTCTTGTGGCATCACCGTCCAGTCCCACTGCATTGATCTGGCTGTTGATGCTATCGGTCCAGTAGAGGTTCCGCGCTACCCAGTCCACTGCCAAACTGTCTGCATTGATACCTGACACAGAGAGATGGACAGTTACAGGTCATTACCCATTTTTGTGATGTCAAAAACATGAATGCATTAACACATGACCAGCCTTATTTTCACCTGCTGTGTTTCTGCAACATGACCTGTCCAGTCATGATCGGACAATATGTAAATCACAACTATTTATATAGTGCTTGATACAATGCAGACTGTTTTACAGCTTTATGTAATAAATAGGAAAATGTCGTCAAATTCATCAATTATGAAACAAATTCAATTTTAGCTGTAAACCTGCTCTAAAAAGACAATAGAGTCATTATTCAATTCAATTTAGTTCAATGTCGATCAATTATGAAAACATCTAAAAACAGCTCTACAAAAAACAGTGTCATTAATCAGTCAATTCAGTTAAGCTGAATTATTTATATATTTATATATTTATTTTTATATTAAGTTTATATTTTTAGTTTCAAATTTTAGTTGCCATGAAATCATTTCTAATTTTCAATTAAAACTAATTTGCAGTTATCTAATATTTATATTGCATCTTTTATCTTTATTTCAGTTACAAAAAATATTTAATACACACACACACACGTCTATGTATTTGTATGCATGAATATGTAGTTAAATCACAACACTGACCTTTAATGAAGGTTCCTTTGTTTTTCTGATCCAGTGACAACCATTTTATGTTGTCAGTGTTGAGGTTGATCCAGTACACTCTCTGTTTCTGCCAGTCATAGTCAAGTGACAAGACAAAATGCTTCTCTGATGAGAGCAGGACATCCAGACTGGAGCTCCTCAGACCCAGCAGGAAGACCTCAGACTGCACAGATGCCAGCAGGTATGGCTCACCTGAGACAGGAGCACGAGAGTCAGCTTGTGTAAAAAAGGGTGAATGGATCTACCTTGAAGTGCATGAGTGTATTAGAAATTGCATTATATTGTGAAGTGCATTATAATGTGTATTCAAGCCAAACTCAACACTCATGTGAAATATTTAGCCCACAATGCATTGTACTTAACCTTTCACTTGCAGTGTAACAAATTACATATCTTTTTAACATTTTTGAAATGCCTAATACCTTTATTTTTTAGATAACATGTTAAATGTAGCATACTACAATTTGTTAGATAATGCATATAGTCTTGCACACAATTTTTATAAAATATAGAGTGTACTACTGTACTACTCCATATGCATGCTATTCTGAACATGGCCTATGTTTTACAACCATAAAAAAATATTTGCCCTTACTCATAATAATGTATATAGGCTACCTGTGATTTTGCAGCTGTGGCCATCAGGTTCCAGAACATAACCGTGACTACAAGAGCACTCAAATGAGCCCTGAGTGTTGTTACAGTAGTGTGAACAGAAGTCTGGACGGTCCACACACTCATCCACATCAACACACACCACACCATCATCCACAGGCTTGTAGCCCATCCTGCACCAACAGCGCTATAGGAAGAAGATAAAAGCGGTGACAGGAAGCACAAAATGGTAAGCAACTGCTTATTAATTAATTGCTTATTAATAAGAAGCCAAGCACCAAAGTGAGAGAGGCTGCATCTGATACTGGTGTACTATACAAAAACAAAGCTTATTTACAAAATGTCCTGAATGCAAGCAGTTTGGGGCTACTGCCACCAACTGGTCAACAACTATAAAAATGCTTTTTATCTATGCCTTTTGGTGTCATGCAGAGTATTCATTGAATTTATTAAAAATCTTATCCTATAAATTCTTATAAAATTTGGGTGGTATTCTCTTTGGAACACTTGACAAAAGCTATTTTCTTTGGATATCTCAAACCTTTGGTGTAACAAATTAACATCTTACTCTGGTCAATGGTTGTAAAAATGACCTTTTTTACAAACTTTAAAACCCTGAACTTGTTAACATACACTACCATTCAAACATCTGGGGTCAGAAAGTCCCCCCCCCCCCAACAAATTACTTTTATTTAGCAAGGTTGCATTAAATTGATTTAAAAAAATGACAAAGCCATTTATAATGTATATTTCACATACATTTCTATTCATCAAAGAATCCTTAAAAAAAAAAAAAAAAAAAAAAAAAACTATCACTGTTTTCACAAACATATTAAGCAACACTGAAAATAGAAAATGTAAAATAGAAAATAAATGTTTCTTGAGCAACAAATCGGCATGTTAGAATGATTTCTGAAGGATCGTGTGACACTGAAGACTGGAGTAATGATGCTGAAAATTCAGCTTTACCACCATAGGGAAAATTATATTTTAAAATGTATCACAATAGAAAATAGTTGTTTTAAATTGTAATAATATTTCACAATATTACTGTTTGTAGTGCATTTTTCCCCAAATAAATGCAGCCTTGATGAGCATAAGAGACTTCTTTCAACAACATTAAAAACATCTTACCATCCCCAAACTTTTGAACTGTAGTGCAAGTTAATGTCAAAATTGATACGACTGGTAGTTTTAATATTCAAAGCAGACATTATCTAACAATAACAGTAAGAGGAAATCCTACCGTGCCGGTAGGTGTGCTGTGGCAGTCCTGTGCACACTTTGACTGTTGAGAGCATTTATCTGTCTGGCAGGTCCCTCCCTCATCAGAACCATCCAGACAGTTAGTGACCCCGTTACAGATCTGAGACGGGTCCACACACTCTGAACTACCACACTGGAACAGATGAGGAGGACAGGACACACTCGGACCTGTCAAAACACAGACCAGAGGCTCATTTACTATGGATTATGTCAGATATAGATACTGATCCAGGTAACATTGGAAAACAGTTCTTTTGTTAAAACATTTCATATGTGACCTTTGTGCGCATTCCGACTCATTTTGCCAGCAGTCTAATTTTGAGCTACAGACCAAAAAAAAAAAAAAAAAAAAAAGTGAAGAATTTCAATTTTGGACGAATTTGAGGTTCACACAAAAATGAGTTCATTAAGCCCTCATCTAGCAATTCCAATGCTCGAAATAGTAATTAAACTTCTAAAATGATCTTTATTTGTACGTTTTCTGAGAGAAATACATTTTTCTCTGCTTGCTTCTTGCGCTGCTGCTGACTATGAATTGCGCACAAAGGCGCTTCCACCAGCGCGATCCCGATACATACACATACTGTATACACAGAATTACAGTATTTAAGTAGGCTATTCACGCAAACAATCTGTTATGCCTTAAGTGAACGCTTGAGGAACTGCTGGGGAAAAACATCTGATGTGTAACATTATATTAGATCCTTGTAATACAGACCACCTGTTTCATTAATGTTAATCTAACAATAAAAGAAAAGATCGCTGCACTTGATTGAACTGCTTTTGTAGTTTTAATTTATTTGCAATGAACACACTAAAGTGATTTTTACATTTGATTGTTTTTCTTACTTGAATGCTTTTGTTTAGATAGAAAAAATAGCGCATTACTTTTTTCATTTTATTTCTTATATTTGTTCTACTGTTTTTTTTGTTTTGCATCTGTTCTTATTTATAATAAAAAAATAGCTATATTGTGATGAAATGGCTATATTGTGAAAACTTTTTCTCAGAATAGACTTTGCTGACTATCGACTTCAAATGGGTGTAGCGCAGTCATTTCAACAAATCTCATACATACTGAAGGTCTTTTACTGGAGAATGATAATATATGACAATAAAAATAACTCATTTTTGAAAATTTGCTCATTGTGACTCATTTTGCCTGGACAGGTCACATATTACTGTTTCAACTAATCACATAAATGCAGCCTTTTGTATGGGGCAGCCGTGGCCTAATGGATAGAGAGTCGGACTTGTAACCCAAAGGTCGTGGGTTCGAGGCTCGGATCCGGCAGGGATTGTAGGTGGGGGGAGTGAATAACTAGCACTCTCTCCACCCTCAAAACCACGACTGAGGTGAGACCCTTGAGCAAGGCACCAAAACCCCCAACTGCTCCCCAGGCGCCGCAGCATTGGCTGCCCACTGCTCCGGGTGTATGTTCACTACTGTGTGCATGCACTTGAATGGGTTAAATGCAGAGAACAAATTCCAAGTATGGGTCACGATACTTGGCCACACTCCCCTTTCCAGAAACATTTTACCAAACCCAAATTTTTGAACTGTACGTTTCCTTAATTTTAGTCTATACAAATGTCCCACCAGTTATTCCTGTGGAGTGACTCTAAATGAGTTTCTCATTTCTAAATGAGGACTCTTGAAAAGTGTTCCTGATCAGAACCTTAAAACACTTTTTTTTTATACTTGAATGTTATAATAAATACAAAACACTTTTTACTTCTGTAATGTGATGCATTTCTGAGCCCAGAGAGATATTAAATGAGTGAAACCGTTATTTTTTCCATTGAGAATTGTCTTTATATCTTAATTAAATCTCTGTATGACAGGTGGTTGGAGAATTGTTAAATTAATGTTCAAAAAAAGAACAGGAACGTGCATCAAGGAAGTAAATAGGGTCAATTCTGACTTTCAAATCATTTCTAACATTTAATGAAAATGAACTTTCATTGGGGTCTTTTCTGGGTTCAGCCTGTTCTAGTTTGATAAAACTGTTAACTCACAACCAGATTCATCGCTTCCATCCCTGCAGTCTTCAGAGCGGTCACAGCGCCAGGCTTTCGGAATACACTGCGTGTTAGAGGCACACGACCACTGGAAGTCACCACACTGCGCTGGAGACTCCTTACAGTTCTGTTTCACATGGGAAATGTGGTCAAAAAACTTTAATCATTTTATAATGTATAATAATCTGCTTTTGGTCATTTAATGCATGGATTTCCTAGCGCACCTTCTCATCTGTGCCATCCTTGCAGTCTATCTCTCCGTCACATATCCACTCGTCCAGCAGACACTCCTGACTCTTTGGACAGCGGCGTTGCGTGCTGCATGGCGGAGGTTCAGTGCAGTCCTCCTCGTCTGAATGATCTCTGCAGTCCGGATGTCCATCACAGCGCATACTGACCGAAACGCACTGACCGCTGCTGCACCGCCATTCAGCACTGCTGCAACTCTCCTCTCCTACAGGACGTGTCATTTTATTATGATTTCTTCATTTCATAATGAAGAAAATGAATGTGAGTTTTACTTCTATAACCTTGCTGTTGCTCTCTATTGTAAAGCTGATCTCAGACATGCAGAAACATTGTGTGTAATGGACCAGTGTCTTTTATATACAAAATGGTGTTTATTACATTTTGAATTAATTTAATTTATATTTCCAGTTTTCATTTTAATTTAAGTCATTTTTATGTGCTTTTGTCATTTTTATTAGTTTTAACTTTTTTTTTTTATTTTTAATGCAGTTTTAGTAATTGAATCATTTTATTCCAATTATTTGCCAAAGTGACATTTCTAATGTTTTTTTTAATCTAAAAATCATTTTCTTTAATTCAGTTCAAATGATGAGAGTAGTTTCAGTTAACAACAGCACTGTAATGGACAAAAACCAATGGACAAAAACCACTGTAATGGACTTAAGCCATTATAAATTTTATATTTTCCATTTTAAATCTAATTTGTATTTTAGTAACTATGTGCTTGTCTTTTTTTTGTTTGTTTTGTTTTTATTTTTTAAACATTTTCAGTTAGATGCCATGGCAATACTTCTTATTTTCATTTAAATATTTAACAACAACATTGTAATGGACAAAAACCATTAAACACAAAAATATAATTAATATATTAATATTATATTATCCATTTTAATTTGAATTTAAATTTCAGTCATTTTGTTAGAAATCTTTTTTTTCAGGTTTTTTTTATTTCAGTTTTGGTAATTTAAACATTTCATTAGTTAGTTGCCAATATTTGACATTTTCGTTTAAGTTTTTTTTTTTTTCTTTCAATTTTTTTTTCATTATATTTCAGCTTCATTTCGATTAACGATTTTTCAGCACTAACAATAACACTGTAATGGACAAAAAACTAAAAATCATCACATTTCTATTCAAAGCTGCAACCCCTACCGCAGCTTTCCTCATCGCTGCCATCCGCACAGTCTGTCTCCCCGTCACAGACAAAGGATTCTGGGATGCAGCGGTTTTTATCACAGCGATGACCACAGCCCTCCTCTGGCTTGAAGCAGTCGACTTCATCCGAGCGATCCTGACACTGAGCCACACCGTCACACACCTGCCGTCGCTCAATGCACTTCTTACCATGTGCACACTGAAACTGACCTGAGAACAGATGAACACAAGAGCAGGAATTGAAAAAGAATTTCTATAACCATGTCAAAGTGCATGTTGTTGTGAGTGGCTACCAGTATGTTGCTATGTGGTTTCCTCACCAGATTCACACTCCACAGAACACTCGTCCTCATCAGACCCGTCCTTACAGTCATTCTCACCATCACACAAGTGATTATAGAGTACACAGTCCGTCCCGTCTCTACATAACTTGGAGCCAAATGAACAGCGCAGAGGTCCTTTAGTTACAGGAGCTTTTCCTGAGACTTCATCCTCCGTTGTCTTTTCCTCCTCCTCTTCCTCCTCATCGATGCTGTTGTCATCATCATCATCGTCATCAGGGCTGACATCTGAGAAGACAAAGAGTAAGCTTTAAGACTAAAGGCATGTTTTTGGAAACTTTCACTTTAAAGTACAACTACAAGAATTTTTTTTTTTTTTTTTTTTTTTAAAGTAGCAGTAGTAACCAAACAGTTTTGAGTCCCATTGACTTCCATAGTATGGAGGAAAAAATACAATGGAAGTCAATGGGACCCGACTAATTGGTAACCAACGTTCTTCAAAATTGTTCCACAGTAGAAAGAAATGCATACAGGTTTAGAATGACATGAGAGTAAATAATGACAATTTTCATTTTTTGGTTGACTATCCCTTTAATGGTGCTGTATGTAATTTGTTTTTCTGCACTAAAGCATAAAAAAACCATGTTTACAGATTTAAGGAAACGTGCTAAGTTCACATACTTGCTTTGCTGTAAATCAATACTACAGCCTGTTATTCTGCTTTGAAATATGTGTTCTGTGTTAGAATGTCTGTTTTTGTTTTGGTCTGGATGATTCTGGCCACTGCCAATTTACCCTGGGTTATCAGTTGGTGGAAAATACAGCGTATTAAAGCCATGGAACCAGCAAATGAACTGGGTCAGTGATCGCAGATTCTACCTGACCTAAAAAGCATCGGCATCCATCTAAAAAGCTCAGTGACCAGAGGAATATTAAAACGCGTACAAATCAACTCATCAACTTAAAGTGTAAGACGCATCGCCTTCCATTATTAATTGCACTCGTTCATGTTGCATGTCTTCAATCTGGCAACCCGCGTGAGTGCTGAGTCTGAGGAGGAGGGAGCAGGACTGGAGTACCCATTTCAACCATTAGCTGTCAACATTACACACTGCACTTTTAAAGGGATAGTTCACCCAAAAAGGAAAATTCTGTCATTAATTACTCACCCTCATGTCGTTCCAAACCCGTAAGACCTTCGACCATCTTCGGAACACAAATTAAGATATTTTTGATGAAATCCGAGAGCTCTTTGACCCTCCCATATACCACGATCAAGGCCCAGAAACGTAGCAAGGACATCAGTAAAATAGTCCATGTGACATCAGTAGTTCAACCGTAATTTTGCGACACCATTTATGTTATGGTTATTTTTGTTTTCTTTGCGCACAAAAGGTATTCTCGTATCTTCATTTTACTATTTTACTGATGTCCTTGCTACGTTTCTGGACCTTGATTGTGGTAGTACCCTTGCTGTCTATGTTCGATCAGAGAGCTCTCAGAATTCATAAATTTCTTAATTTGTGTTCCAAAGATGAATGAAGGTCTTATGGGTTTGGAACAACATGAGGGTGAGTAATTAATGACAGATCATGTGACAAATGTAACATACACTCGTAGAAAAAAGGAACAAAAACTGTCACTGGGGTAATACCTTCTCAAAAGGTACACCTTTGTACCCTGTTTACCCCTAAAGGTACATATTTGAACCTTTTGAAAGGGTACCATCCCAGACAGCTTTTGTACCTTTTTTTCCCCCTCTAGGGTTAATTCACGATAATTCATAAGTCATCTCAATGGCAAAAAAAATGGCCTCTCACTACTTTTGAAAATGTTTGTTGCATATGTTTTCACATATTATTATGTGAAAAATAGTAGGAAGTATGCACTAATAAGTGTGCTTGTTTCCATTCTGAACCAGATCCAACCTGATGATTTTACAGTTCATTCTAGTTAGAATCCAGTAATTCTACTTTTTAACCTAATTCAAACCTACCACAGCTTTCCTCATCGCTGCCATCCGCACAGTCTGTGTCTCCGTCACAGACAAAGGATTCTGGGATGCAGCGGTTTTTGTCGCAGCGATGACCGCAGCCCTCGTTCGGCTTGAAGCAGTCGACTTCATCCGAGCGATCCTGACACTGAGCCACACCGTCACACACCTGCCGTCGCTCGATGCACTTCTTACCATGTGCACATTGAAACTGACCTGAGAACAGATGGAAATACAATGCTTTTGTATTTCACAAATAATAATAATAATAATAATAATAATAATAATTAGGCAGCCTACTCATTTGTTTTTATCTGGGTAATATGCACCACTACACACATGGCATGATAACTTTTGAGCATCAATTCAGTGTTTTCACAATGAACAGATTTATGTTGTTTTTAAGCAATTTGAAATTATGCACTATGGGAAGTTTGATTATTTAAATAAAATGGATGCAAAACAGATGCAAATAGTTAATAAATTATGCAGTTTTATGAGTGCAGAAATATTGCATGTTTATGTATAACTGACAAATATGCATCAAATTTATTTATTTAAAAAAAAAAAGTAAATAGATGGAATTTTTAATATGCAATTCTAATTGAATCAAAAGCAAATTCAAATCTTAAACACAGGCCTAAATATTTTTGTGTATTCTTTATTCTAGGCCCCTGAAAATCAATTTGAGGGCCAAAAACAGTCCCTTAACAAAAAATGATTATTAAAATGTCTAAAATCCTACCTATACTGCAGAAAGTAGCACATTCATCTTCATCGGAGCCATCAGGACAGTCATTCTCACCGTCACACACATGACTGTACAGCACACACTCTGATCCATCCTTACAGGGTTTGAAGCCCAGTCTGCAGTGCAGGGGAACATGAGGAGAAGCCACTTCAGCCTGCACACATTCAGCTAGAGCACAAACAAGTCAAAGCAAGTGAATCTCACGCACAGATTCCCATTACTGTAATGTAGTCATTTGAAATTCAATTTCTATTTAAATGAACACAAATTACAGGCATTACAACAAATACCACCAAAATGTATACACACAATCTAAACATAATTGTAGTTTTTGTTGAGGGAGAAACTGTAATGCCACAATGCAAAAATGTTAATAATAATAATAGGCTAATAATTGGTTGCATGATCATAATGCAAATTATTTTTGGAGTGAAAACCTGGTTTTTAATAGGTTTTGTGAGATTCGCACAGGCAGCTTCAAATTTTCGGTTGATTCTGGATTTTAATGTAAGCAAATAACGGCAATGCCTCTAGGAATGTAAATTACAAAGATACTACATGCAGTAGCTCTTAATAAACTAAATCACTTCGCTAAGAAACTGGAATGACTAGAAGTTAAAAGTGTTTGGGGAAGATCGAAGTGCTTTATTTCGACAGGAGAAATAGTCTCCAATTGATACTTTGTCAATTCGCCTTCACCTTCAAGTTATTTCACCTAGCTATTTGCTGTCCCAGTTTCTTCATTTCTAAACAAGGTAAATTTCCTACTAGCGGAGGAAAATGTTACACTGAAGGTTAATGTGAGATTGCATCTGACCTCTCAGAAGCAGAAAGATCCCTGAAGCGACATTCAGCAGCACAAATAAACACATCACTGCAGGAGAAGCGAGTCAAACTGTCTCAGCTCGAGATGTGGCGCTTTAATCGCGCGAGCAGCTGAGATCGATGCGGCTTAATTGATCAGATGACAGCAGACAGACCCAAGAGTGATGTCAGATTTAATACTGAAAATACGTTTAATAGACTTCAAATACTGTGTAGTTGAATTGTCATTTCTATAAATGTAATTTATTTTTAATAGTCTACTAAAAAGTCATAACTGATAGGCTATTAATAATAAATAAATAAATGATTATTATTATTATTATTAAAATAATGAATACACGTAATAACCCATGGTAACTTACATTTAATGATTTATTAAATTTCACAATTTCATGCATATTAATAACATTAGTAAAAGTATTATATTAACATTATTATAATATTAAATCACTAATTTGTTTTATTTATTTATCATTTATCAATTCTTCTATCATATAGTAAGTTAATACTTATTTATAAAAGTTGATTAATATGAGTAAAACAACCACTTTCATGATGTTCCGTTGTTACTTTTGCAGCACTGCGATTTTATAGTTGCCATTCCCAGACACGAGAGGGCGATAAAGTGCTGCTCTCTCTTTTTTAAAATCAGGTTCAAATTGATTCTGTTTACTATCGCAGTTAATATAGCATTTAAAAACTATGTATATTTACAAACTAAATGAAAATACAGTACATGTATATTTTAATGGCCACTCATTATTGTCATAAGGTTAAAAATGTTAATGAATGTTAATTATAAATAGTTTTTTAGTTATTAATAAGTAATTGTTGTGCATGCATGTGTAGGTACCATCCCGTATCTTTGAGGAGGTTCTGCAGTGTTTCAGGTTATGGTTGGGACTATCCTGACAGTGTCTTCAGAGACATTCCCTTGTGCTACCCTGAGTTTCTCTTCAACAGACTTCTCTATGATTGTGTGCTCAGAGAGATTCAAACTAAGCCCTTTGGGTAAGATCTTCCACCCCATGGGTCAAGCACAACACCTGTCAAAAAATAAAAAAGAATTTTGAGCATATTCAGAATCAGTCCTACTGATCTTCTTATCAAAACTTAGAACAACAAATAAGAGCCTTCTGCATTTATTTGTTCAAAAATGTATTTTTCTGGTCAGATTTTATTTAATTCATATATGATTTTTATTTGACCTCTCTATGAAACAAATTAATAAACAGAAATTTAACATATGAAAATACTGTACATGAAATCAAACAGTCCAGAGAGCAGTGAATAAATATTATATATCTAATAAACATACAGAATTCAGATTACAAAAAGAATATTTTAATGCTAAGGCACATAACCCAAGAGATGAGAATAAATATGATTATCGGTGTGCTCATATGCATGACAATTAAATGTGCTATGCCTAGTGTTGTAGTATTATAGTTTTTATTAATATTTTTAATTTGTTGTTATTTTTATATATTCTGTTTTAATTTTTATTTTTGTTGAATTCTGTCATTTTTATTAGTATTAAACATATATTTTTTATTTTAGTTTCAATTTTTAGTATTTTAGTACAAGTTAAACTAATGAAAATGTTGCTGGAAAAAAAAAACTAGCTGAAAACATTTTTTTTTTTATTATATTTCATTTCAGACAACATTTACTTTATTCCAAGTAATGAAAATGTTCTTATTTTTTTAGTTTACTGTAATAACCCTGGTTGTCCTAGTAATGCATCTTAAAAGGAGAATCACTGCTACTTTCTGCAGGTCTGTTGAGTGTCCGTGAGAGTCTGAGTCTGACCGATGCTGTGGATGAGCTGAAGAGAGGGACGTTCTCGCTGCAGGCCAGAGTACTGGAGTACAGGGCTGTTAGTGCCAGAGTGGAGGTGGATCTTACTTTAACCGCATCCAAAGATCAGCAGACCGCTTGGAGCAGTACACTGACTCTACTCTCTCCTAAAATTACATACAGACCTGATGCGCAGCTTGATTTAGAGATCACCCATGGTAAGGGACCCAATGGTAATGAAGATTCCAGTCATATCAGTGGCTGTGAAAAGCTGTTTTATTCTACACGTCCTAATGCAGGACACTTTGACCAGACATTTTCGTTTGCTGAATGAACCGAACCTGTCTTTTTTCCAGATCCAGTTTCAGAGAGATCCATCAGCCTGGCTGTTCATTGGTCCACAGGTGTGAGGAGCGCCTGGGTGTTCGGTGACCTCTGCCCTCTGCCTGTGTTTGTTGGCTGGGATTTACCTGTCCCTTGGCACACCTGCTGTGGATGTTCTCCAGGTGCATGGCAGAGATGGAGAAGCACAAAGGTAAGTAATGTTTGAAGGCCTATTCACAACAGCAGCTAAATGACGACATGCAAATTGACAAAAAAAATGCTTCTTTACCACACAAATTTCTTTGTAGGTCCGTAGGAATACATGCATACATGCATACATTTTTTATCTCTTATTTATTATTTTATTAAATTAATTTGATATAAAATTTAAAATCGTTCCTCTTAGAATTCTTATTTATTAATAATAAACATAATGACATTAATACTATTATGTAAAAAAAAAAAAAATTTTTTTTTTACAAATATCTCAGATCATCTCTCAGTTCATCAGTCATTTTATCTTCTTTTTTTTCTGTAGGAGTTGAAGTGGTGAGAGCTCCTCTGACTGTGTCAGTCTCTTACAAACAGCCTGTGTTTTTACTGAGGAAAGTCACCATCAGAGTCAGTGAAAACACTAGTGAAACCTCAAGCACAGCATCATTTTCAGTGGAGGACCACAGAACCAGGATGCTGTTCCTTTCAGGACATATACAACGACAGTCAAGTGAGAAAGCAGAGTGATGGTGATGTAACTCTTACAGAAAGCATACTAAGCACTTAATGGCAGGGGCGTAACAGGGGCCCCCGAGAACAACAATCTCAGCTGAAGGATGGCCCAAACCAACAGTACCAGGGGAAAAGGGGAATGACGAAGAAGAAGATTCTTCTTGCTCTTTTAAAGTAAAGGAATTAATGACAGATTAAGACAGATTAAAACATTCAACACTTCCTCCTCACTCCACCGTAACAGAAATATTAATTCAAATTTTGTATTCAGGAACTTGACCCAGTCTGGTGAACAACAGTGTGAGTTACAGCAGAGGTTAGTCAAGCATAACATCATCCATTTACATAAAAAAATGGCACCGCCTTAAAAATACAGTAGCAAAAACTTCCCGAATATGTCTAATGATTGGAGAGAGTGTTGAAAGTGGTCATATAGAACTAAATAAATGGTTTTTGAAAGGAACATTTCAAAGGGAATAAAAAAAATGCTACAGAAGTGTTAACTATTGCTACTTTTATTCTATATTTTTTCTTTGAATTCAGCCTAAATGGCTTGCGTTTCTCTGACACTATTGTATAATGCATAATGCATTGTACATGTGCGGTCAAATCACTTTTAATCAGTGTCTGTGTCACAAGGGGAGGAGTTTGAGTGGAGGGCCGTTTCTCATGAATATTTCAGTGTCTCCCCTCTTTGCTCAGTCTTGCCTTTCCCTATGCATGCACACGCGTGTGTAAGTGCTCCATGTGTATTATTCATTAGTATGTGTTCAGCGAATGAGGGGTTTCTCACAAAAACTGCTTTCAGAACAACTTAACGTGTGTGTGTGTATACACAGTATATAAAATATACAATATAAAAATATTTCATATATTCCAGTAAATTGACCTTGTTAGCACTGAAACACAACTAAGTTACTGGTAATTGCTTTGTCTTCTATGAATTATGTTAGATGCAGTCTTAATTTTCTATATTGTAAATGTGATGTCAAGTCTCTGGAATTTAGTAGATAGTTGGGTTTTTATACATGCAGCTTTAAACGGCTGCATCTTTGTGAAATGACAATTTGTTGTTTGTTGTTATTTAATATTAAAGATTTAACATAATTGTAGTTAGTTAGGAAATACTTAATTCTAATTATCAGTTATTGATGGCAATTGTAAATCTCTTATTATGGTCAATGTAATATATTTCATTTTGAGCGACAGATAGATACTTTAAAATATTAATTTTATTTATTTCTTGCAAGTTACAACTTTAGATTGTTTGGAAAATTTAAATGTTTGGAAATTTAAAATTGATATTTCCTACTGGCACACTAAAGCAAAAGATACAAATAACCATCCTAAATATCCTAAATATATAATTAATATGTTTGTTTTAGGACAATTATTTGTATCTTTTGTTGTAATATATATAGTCAAGAATTCATTATACATGTATGTAGTAAATTCTTCCCTGTATAATATACAGCATATAAAACTATACAAATAGCTTGTCTAAGAATGTTGTGTAGTGACTGTACTCATATAGCCTAATAGACATCATTCATTTATAAAGGCCTGATTCTGTCGTGTGTAAAGTGCAGTCATGTGTAATCAGTGTGTTTGGAGCGGTGAGTACAAAAGCTGCTGTGATCAAAGAAGAAAATAATGAAAGGGTAAGTTCAATATTGTCTATTAAGCTTTGGTAAAACTTCTCTATTTTATTTTTAAAGAGAATTAGGCTACTTTCTGTAGTTTGTGCTGAATTGTTTGCGTCTAAATGTTTGATATGCAGATGTGTCTGTTTTTGTGTTCCTCACGAGTGACGGCCGCTCTAGATAGAATGTCTTTCTTCTGAAAATGCTTTGAAGTCTCTTGGGAACTGAGTTATTTTTGCTGCTTTTAAAGGCTTCATGTCTTTATTCCTCCTGTTGGAAAGCACTGGGGAAAAAACTGCCCACCTCCCATTTTCATTCCCTTATCCACTCCTGTTTCTTCATCTTTCTGTTCTCTCAATTTCGTTAAGCGTTTGTGGTTGGATGTTTTGCGTTACTTTCTTGTATGCAACATCTTGGTGCTGCATCTGTGGATACTAAAGTAAAAGGATGCTGAGGTATTAGTGTGGTAGACGAAGGGCAAAAGGTTAATTCCTTTGTGGTAATCCTGAATCCATAGAGGATTTAGAGGAGATCTTATTTCTTTCATCTTCTTGGCGGTACAGATGTGAGCCATCTCTTGGACTAGAGCTCTCAGACGTGTGTTAGAAAGGACTTGCCATGGTCACCAAAGACAACGCTCACTCTGGTGAGTAAAACATTATCTCAACACACTGTAAATGAACAAAAACTTGCTTCACATTAATAACTGTTTTCAACATTGATAATAGTAAGAAATGTTTCTTGAGCAGCAAATCAGCATATTAGAATGATTTCTGAAGTATCATGTGACACTGAAGACTGGAGTAATGATACTGAAAATTCAACTTTGCATTACAGGAATAAATTATACATTAAAAATGCAATTTTGCATGTGTAGTTTTTTTTTTAATAAAATGTATACGCCCTCTTTTACTGTCCTAGGCTCTGGTGGAAAGAAAACCTGTGTGAAGAAACAAAAGTGTATGATGAACAATTCTCAAAAGGCTGGGACGCTTTACAGGGACCCACAGAAGACCATATTTGAACCCGAACTGACCTTAGAGGTCACGGCTGACGATGCTGGAAGGAAAACAAATCCGGTTGCAGTGAACGGTGTTATAGAAACGACTGCGAATGAACAATCGTGTAACATATGGAGTGTTTCCAATCTCCAGAATCTGAAAGAGATGCAATATCTGCTCCACGAGGCTGAGGACGGTCTAATCGACCCGTCACTGGACATGGACAAGTCGCCTCTCATGGGTTTCGTCGACTCTAGTAACCTGGAGAGCTCAGAGGATGTTCAGACCATTCCGTGCATCCAGGTGGACGTCAAAACAGATGTGGTGCTGATCGATGAGGATGATGATAATATGTCTCTAAGGGAGAGAACAGTGACGGATGTGTCCGCTACAGACGGGAACGCGGCCGAGCTTGTGTGCGGGCGGCTCCAGTCAATCTCCTCTGACTCCACCCACTCTTTATGTGATGGGCAGAGTCTAGAGCAGGGCTCCACCATTGAGACGCCTCAAGAGAAACAGGAGTTGCCCAAAAAACACAAACGTGCTTGCTGCCTCTGTGTTATCATTTGATGTTTCTCGGAAAAACTTTTTTTTCCTTTAACATTTTTTTAATGTTAGCCAACGTTTCTTGCATCAAAAACAGTTTTTCAGGACCATTTTTAACTCTCTCTCTGACCCATAGAATTAAACAAGCTTATTTTGCTACTGTCCTTGACATTCGTAAACTCTTTAAGTGAAAGAATATTTTAATGGGGGGAAAAAAGGAAAGGATGGACATTTTATAATGTTAACCTCTTATAATGTAAGTCTCTTGATGCAAAAAGGGTCATAAAGTTTTTCCTGCTATTGTCCTTTTTTTGGAAGCCTGTTTCTGCCATGGAATAAAAAGAAAAAGGTAACTGCGAGTTTTTATCTCAAACTTCTGACTTTCTGAAAGTCAGAATTGTGAGATAAAAAGTTGGGTCATTCCGTGTCAACTCAACCAAATTTCAAAAAATTCTCCAGCTCAAATTTGTGATTTCTCTAATATTTTTTTCTGAAGAAAGATAAACATGTATAGTGATGAAAGCCAAAATATTAAATGTCATGGATGAATATTTATGGAGTAATCCACTATTTTGTAGAGGGGGATCAAAATGGCAATTTTCACCTGAGATTCAGAGCCAAATTATAAGGGGTTAAAAATGACTTCAGAAAGATGGCAGCATTATAATTTTATTTTTACACAGAGATTGGTAGATCTATTAGTAAAATCTGTTGACTTTAGCAATCTTTGTTACATTATGTTCCAATGATAACCATTCAAAAATGGGGGAACTGCATTTTCAAGTTTTTACTCCAAAGTTTGCATGCTTGTAACTCAAGAAGTATTTAAGATATCTTAATGTGCTTTTAGATATTAGGTCTCAACAAAGTTTCCTTTTGGCATCTTCATTTTTAAGGCCCTGCATGGTTCAGTCCCAGAGGTTTCGGAATTTCATTATGGCTCCAGGGCTAAATCATTCAATTATACACATTTTCAATGGTCAAAAACCCAATGTGGGTCAGTTTGCAAAAATATGATGTTTCTTTTCTTTTAAAGAGGAATATCTGAAGAAGAAATAATGTTCCAAAAGAAAAGTTCATTAAGAACTAGAATCTAAAATCATATTGCAATATCTTTAATACCTCTTGAGTTATAGTCACCAAACTTCTTTTTGGTTTCCATATCCATTTGGTTTTCAACCACTGAAAATGGGTAAAATTGATCCATCTGGACATAGAGCCTCATTGAGATCCCCATATCTCTCGGACTGAACAATGTAGGGCCTGAAAAATAAGATTCCAAAAGAAAAGTTCATTAAGAACTAGAATCTAAAATCATATTGCAATATCTTTAATACCTCTTGAGTTCTAGTCACGCAAACTTTGGAAAAAGAATATCACTCAGACAGGTATGTTCCATGCAGTTGTCTTGACAGAAAGAAACGAGATACATCTCTAGTTTCAACATTATTTGTTCTTCAGACATTCCTTTTTAAAAGAAATGAAGTCTCATATTTTTGAAAATTGACCCACATTTGATTTTTGACCACTGAAAATGTGTACAATTTAACGATTTACCCCTGGAGCCATATTGAAATTCCAAAATCTCTGGAACCGAACCATGTATGGCCTTAAAAATAAAGATGCCAAAAGAGAACTTTGTCAAGACCCAAAATCTAAATGGGCATTAAGATATATTTAATACTTCTTGAGTTACAGACATGCAAACTTTGGAGTAAAAACTTGAAAAGTGCTGTTTCCCCATTTTTGAATGGTCACCATTGGCACATAATGTAACAAAGATTGTTAAAGTCAACAGATTTTTTCTAATAGAACTACCAATCTCTGTGTAAAAGTACCATTATGATGCTGCCATCTTTCTGAAGTCATTTTTACCCCCTTGTAATTTGTCTCTGAATCTCAGGTGAAAATTGTCATTTTGACCCCCCCTCTACAAAAGAGTTGATTACTCAGTAAATATTCATCCATGACATTTAATATTTTGGCTTTCATTTCTATACATGTCTATGTTTCTTCAGAAAAAATATTAGCAAAATCAAAAATTTGAACCGGGGACCTCTGGTCAAGTTGACACGGAATGACCCAGTTGCAATTCACTTTTTTTCACATTTTTTATTCTCTGACGGAAACAGGCTTCTATACATTTTAAAATAAAAAAATAAAAAAACGACTTCCATGATTTGACAATTCCAAGTTAAAGAATATTTAATGAGGAAAAAAGGTTGGGAAGAACTTGACTGTATTTATCATGACAACTCTTTTATTTCAAAAAAGTAAATGCCCATTCACACCAACGATAAATATAACTATAACTATAAAGTTTTCATCGTTTAATCATACGAGAATATTTAACTGTAACGATAACGACAAAGAGGAACGATATCATTGGAATCACTTGCAAAACGATTTTTCCAGCGGATGAACGATGAAAACATTGACAGCCAATCAGAGTTCATCTTGATTTAAAGAGTTTGCGCATTTAAAGTCACTGACAACAGCACACTTACGATAAACAACATTATTGTGCGTTGGTGTGGACGCTATAATATATTTATCATTACAGCTATCTTTATAGTTATCCTTTTTGTCGTGAACGAATGGGCCTTAAATTCTTTTCTGCGTGAGCACAATTGCTGTGAAGGTCTGATTTGCCATCAGAGGAAATTTAGGCAATTTAGGCTAATTTTGATGTTCCTCATTGTTGGGCATTGTTGTTCATCTGGCACAATAGAGTTTTTGTGAATTATACATTTTGTATGTATTTGTCTTTTATTGCCGTTACACTGTAGCCGTGGGCTTGTGAAGTATTCAGTGCAGAGCTGAGCTTTTAAGAGGTCGAAGAGCACCGCTGGAAATGTGCAGGTATATCAGCTGCACAAAACCAGAGAAAAATTTAAACGCTAATTCTTCTAGCTATGCAAACACGATTTTGGTCGTTGGTTGACCGAAATGTGTCAGATTTGCATTATTAAGCACGCTCTGCCTTTAGAAGCACTAGCTGCCAGTAACGCACGTTTTAAACATGTTTATTGCTAGATACACTACCATTCAAAAGTTTGGAGTTGCAAGATATTTTTGAATTTTTTTGTATCTTCTGCTCACCAAGGCTGTATTTACAGTATTTAATCAAAAATACAGAAAGAACTGTAATATGCTGAAATATTATTACAATTCAAAATAACTGATTTGAATATATTTTAAAATGTAATTCATTCCTGTGATGCAAAGCTGAATTTTCAGCGTAATTACTCCAGTCTTCAGTGTCACATGATCCTTCAGAAATCATTCTAAAATGCTGATTTGCTGCTTTGAAAACACATTGAAAAACAGTTGTGCCGATTAATGTATTTATGGAAACCACGATTCTTTGATGAATAGAAAGTTTAAAAGAACAGCATTTGTATGAAATAGAAATCTTCTGTGACATTATGTGCAGTGCACCCAATCTGACCTTCCTTCGCCAGTGTGACAAAAGAGCCCAAAGTAATATTTTTACAACTTTCTGACTAATTTTTATTGGACTGCCGAGACTTTTTACACACAGCACTTTTATGCCTAATTGGTTTAAAATGATAAACTAATAGATTCTAATGCATTCAGTTATCTTGCATGTAATTACGTTGCAATATTGCATACTACTATTTGAAACCTCTAGCATACAGCATACTGTTTTACATATAAGAACTATTCAGTGTATACAGAGCAGTATTCATGTTCCATTTAGAACACAGACAAGCATCTCAGACAATAGAACTTTTCTAAAATGCCATACGTTCTGTACGGTGCTCATGAACTGCATCTCTTCGTATGGCTACAGCTGTGTCTGTTTTGTATGTTTTAATAAAAGCCTCGCATATGTTCACAGCTCTTGCTCTTGTTTCTCTGCTGTCTTGTAATCGGAGTCACATGTGCCCTACAGTCAGGTGGAGGAAATGGTTTCTCATCTCAGTAGAGGTTTCCGGATGTGTTGAGAGAGGGTGTGTTTTGTTGGGCGGGGTTGCCGTGTGACTGTGTGTGTGTGTGTTTTTGAGGGGTGTGTAAGGAGGGCGATAGGGCAGAAAACTCTTATCTTTAACTCGCCATCCTCCAGAGTTGGCGCTGTAAATGTGTCACACTTATGCGGTCATAAGTGTATTTATACTCGTTGTGACCTTATGAATGTTATTGTTGTTCTTTAGTATAATTGTAAAAAGAACTTAATTTGTTTTGCTTGAAGTAGGTTGTTCTTTTGTGCTTCAGAAACATGTAGACCAGAAGTTGCACCTCCCAAAATAATTTGTCTATTTAATTTATTATTCATTATTATTATTATTTTTTAATTTATTATTTTAATGTTATTTTTAAATTTTATATATATTTTCTTCTTATTTTTTTTGTAATATTTTTAAGTAGCATAATGATTTTGTTATAGATAGTTCATCAGCGGAAATTAAAGATGGGTGTATTCACAGCAGTTTGGCAGCTTTCATAAACAGCAACCAAAAATAGCCATAATCAGCATGTGGCCAGCGATGTGGCAATTTCTGTGGCCATAAGAATGAGCAGGTTCCCTCTCATATAGAGCGACATTTAACTGAATGTGTCAGCGCTGATGATAACAGACGTTCATTACAAACCGCACAGAAAGCTGAGAGGAGATGTGCTTGACCCAAGCTAACTCATTCACCACTATCAACAGAGTTCAGAATGGAGGAGGAGGGTCTTTAAGGGGAAATTAGGAGAAATGTGGATCAGAAGAGTGGTATTTTGAGTTCACTGGAACAGATGAGAGAAAAACAACGATGACAGTCGTACGAGCGGCCTTAGGCTTTCTGATGATTCAAAGCATCTTTAAAGGTCAGTTTCAAACAATCACAATTTGTAAATATATTTTTAAATACACAGTCACAAGAGATTGGAATAAAAGTATATAATCCTTGAATTAATACAATTGTGTAATTATCGACTGACAAAATTGTTATTTTATTGTTATATATTGTGCATGTAGTATATTTACAGATCCAATGGAGCACAAAAGTTCAAGAGTGATTTATTTTTTTTTATTACAAATTATATTATCAGGATAACAGGTAGTGTAAATTAGGTTTATTAACATAAAATTAACATGAATTTGATAAAATATTTAGTTTGTCTTTTGCCAGATGATCATGATTTGAGATGTTCCTTGAGTTTTACTGAAAATCTTACTCTCTGAAATGTCACTAATTTTCCTAGAAATTTTGTAGAATCGTATATATTTCTTATTCTACATCACAGGTTATATATATATATATAAAAATCCCAGTTGTTAATTTTTAAATATACAGTAATATGAATGCATAAATATTATAAATTACAAATGATATTATTAAATATCTTTAAAATAAACTTCTAAATGTAACATTTTAGAAGTTTTCATGTCAACATGTTCATTTCAAAATGGAAATGTTAATCCAGGATTTTCACTCTTTGCCTCAGATTTAATAGTAAATTTCAGTACATTTTAAACAGATTTTAAAAAGCCCAGGTTTATATATATATATATATATATATATATATATATATGCGCATTTAAATAATTGTAAATCTAACATGTTAGAAGCATGCATGTCAGTGTGTATTCTCATTTTAAATTGGAAATGTTAATCCAGGTTTTTCACATTTCTCCTCAGATATAAGAGTGAAGGCAGACACAGTGGATGTTTGTGCCTCTTGCCATCAAAATGCCACCTGTGATGATAAAACCGACGGATCTGGGGGGAAAGTGTGCAACTGCATGTATGGATTTGTTGGCAATGGGAGGACTTACTGCCAAGGTTTGATTATCCTGAGAACTCTTTAATAGCTGAGCATACCTTTTTGATTGATAAACTTATATGTTATATTTGTTTTAGTACAGATAAAGATGAGTGTCAGCTGGGTAAAATCTGTGGCGATCACACCAAGTGTCACAACACGTATGGCAGCTATTACTGCACCTGTCTCACAGGCTACAGCCCATCCAATCACATGAACACATTCATACCCAATGATGGAACGTACTGCCATGGTGAGTCTTCATTTCAGTAAATGAGAGCATTTGTAGAAAGCAAATTGTAGCATTTGTCACTCAGGCTCCAGCATGTCTTCCACATAATGTTGTTGTTTACTGACTGAAACCCAGGAGGTGCAGAGATGTTGCAGGAAGGGTGTGAACATGGTTTTGCAAGTGATATATCCTGAATGGCTTAATTTGTTAACAAGTTCTGCAAAACGTATTGCACCACTGTGGCTAAACAATGTTAAAGGGGAGTTGCTTCTAGTGGAATGTGTCAAAAAGGACAAGTCACACTAAAAACTGAGAAATTAACATCACAGCACAATGAAATAGTCATTTTGAACACAATTTTTTTTTTTTAAATTGTAGAACTTTAATCCTGTATTGATCTGACTTTATTCTCATAATCTTTGATTGATTGATTGAGTGATTTATGTATTTATTTATTTTTACGTGGCACGGAACAACATCATAATAGATTCTGTTATTGTGATTTCAGTAGGAAACATGCAAGCAGCAGTTACACGGTTGAGCCAAGCCCACCAATCACATAAAGTTGGATTGGTTGAAACATTATGGTAATTCTTTTTGGCAAAGTGGTTTAAAAATGGAATGAGCAGAATTACTTACATAAATAAATTTTTCACATTTCGTGACCAGTAGGTGGCACTTTCCAGAAACTGTGCATGTACCCTCAAGTCATGCTTGTGATGAAAGAATAATTTTGCCTAGATAAGTGAAAGCGTTGCAGAGATATAGCCTCATGTCCACTTTGGAAACCATTTCTCAGGAACGATTTTGAATATCGAAAAAAAATCAAAGTTACTTTCTGCTCAGCCTCATATTCATCTGAGCAAAGTTTGGAGAAATTTGAAACTTCATTATAATTAAATTTTTTTTTGTACCTTCAAAGCATGGTTCTGATGACACAATACTAAATTTTGTAATGATATGCCAATGCATTCATAAAAATATAGCATTTTATGACAAAATTCTAAACGACCAACATTGGAAAATTAGGTATTGAATGAAAAATTGTCATGTCAAACGAAAATAAAGAGACCAGTTATTTTTGGTCAAACCCTTAAGTTATGAGCAAAAATATGCTTTTTCATATCACAAGACCAGTAGGTGGCGCTGTTCCAAAAAATGTGTCGGTAGATTCTGGTTGTGGCTATTATAAGACATACCAATTTTAGTTGAAATATGCTAAAGCAGGGGTGTCCAAACTCGGTCCTGGAGGGCCGGTGTCCTGCAGAGTTTAGCTCCAACTTGCCTCAACACACCTGCCTAGATGTTTCTAGTATGCCTAATAAGACCTTGATTGGCTGGTTCAGGTGTGTTTGATTAGGGTTGGAGCTAAACTCTGCAGGACAGTGGCCCTCCAGGACCGAGTTTGGACACCCCTGGGCTAAAGCATTGCAGAAATGTCGCCTCACGTCCACTTTTGCACATTCACCATCAAATTCATGAAATTATTTCTCGGGAATGATTTTGAATATAGAAAAAAGATAACTTTTATTGGATCATTATAATCTGATCAAAATTTGGTGAAGATTGTACAAAATTTGTAGGAGAAGAAGTGTAAACACATTTTGTCGGGTGGAAATCATAAACGTTATGCAATTCAACTTTGCATGAGCTCCCCTGCGGTTTCGGCCAGTAATAATGTTGAACAGGGAGCACATTTTTCCTCTAACTCCATGATGTTGTTTTTGCATGTAGATATAGACGAGTGTGGCGTGCAGGGTGTCTGTGGTGAAGGAGGTGTCTGTCACAACACAGAGGGAGATTTCACTTGCTCCTGTCAGACAGGTTACACAGTCCAGGATGGGTCAGAGCCTTTTAATCCAAACCGGGATGCGGCTTACTGCAAAGGTAAGAACAGAACCGTTGCACTTTACATATAAACCTCTATAAAATTGAAACATCACCTCATTTACAAGAACACTCTGGATTTTAGTCGCATCTTTAATTGTTTCATAATACTACATCTGAAAAAAAAATTATTATTAATATTAATGGTGTTTGCTTAAGAGGTTAATGAAACTTCAAATTGCATGGCTTATTGAGGAGACGTGTGCTTTTTTCATTGAATAAAACAGATTTACAAAACAGGAGGGACCTGAACCATATCTAGACTATATATATATATATATATATATATATATATACAGTGCCTTGCGAAAGTATTCATACCCCTTCATTTTTTTCACATTTTGTTATGTTGCAGCCTTATGTTAAACTGCTTTAAATTACTTTTTTTCCACATCAGTCTACACTCCATACACCATAATGACAAAGCAAAAACAGAATTGTCACAACTTCATAAATTTATTAAAAATAAAAAACCTGAAATAAGTACATTGCATAAGTTTTCATACCCTTAACTCAGTACTTAATTGAAGCACTTTTACAGCCTCAGATGTTTTTGGGTATCAAGCGACAAGCTTTGATCATCATCATTTGGCAATGATCTGCCATTCTTCTCCTCGCCTCTTCACCTCTCAAGCTCTGTCAGGTTGAATGGGGCAGACCCACATTTTCAGGTTTCTCCAGAAATATTTGATTGGGTTCAAGCTCAGACTCTGGCTGGGCCACTCAAGGACATTCACAGAGTTGTCTATAAGCCACTCTTGCTGTGTGTTAAGGGTCATTGTCCTGTTGGAAGGTGAACCTTCTGCCCAGTCTGAGGTTCTGAATGCTCCGGACTGGGATTTTATTAAGGCTATCTCAATATTTTGGTGCACTGAGCTTTTCTTCTACTCTGACGAGTCCCTCAGTCCCTGCTGCTGAAAAAACAGCATGAGGCTGCTACCAGCACACTTTACTTTTTGGATGGTACTCTGCAGGTGATGAGCAAAGCTGGTTTCCTTCAAACATTATGCTTGGTATTGAGGTTCATCAGAGCAGAGAATCTGTTTCTCAGAGTCTGAGGGTCCTTTAGGTGCTTTTTTTGCAAATGCCAAGTGGGTTTTTGTGTGTCTTCACTGAGGAGAGGATTGAGTCTGGCCACACCAGCATAAAACACAGATTGGTGGAGTATTGCAGTGATGTTTGTCTTTCTGTAGGTTTCTCCCATCTGCATATATGATCATGTAGCTCAACTAGAGTGACCATCAGGTTCTTGGTCACCAGTCTAGACAAGGCCCTTCTCGATCAGTTGCTCAGTTTGGCCAGGAGGACAGCTCTAGGAAGAGTTCTAGTTGTTTCAGATGTCTTCCATTATGGATAATGGAGGCTACATGATTCTGTGAACCTTCAATGCAGCAGAATTTTTTCTGAACTCTTCCCCAGATGTGTGGCTTGATGCCATCCTGTCTCTGAGCTCTACAGGCAGTTCTTTTGACCTCAGGGCTTGGTCTTTGCTCTAATATGCATTTTCAGCTGTTAGACCTTTATTAAGACATGTGTGCCTTTCCAAATCATACCCATTCAATTGAATTTGCCACAGGTTATCTTCACTCAAAGTGTAGTAACATCTACAAGTGATATGAAGGCTCCTGAGCTAAATTGCAACTGTCCCAGATAAGGGTATGAATACTTATGCAATGGAATCATTTAAGGTTTTTATTTTTAATGAATTTGCAAAGATGATAAAAACCTGTTTTTTGCTTTGTCATTATGGTGTATGGAGTGTAGATTGATGTGGAAAAAAGTAATTTAAAGCAGTTTAACATAAGGCTGCAACATAACAAAATGTGAAAAAAATGAAGGGGTATGAATACTTTCACAAGGCACTGTATATATATATATATATATATGTGTGTGTGTGTATGTGTGTATGTATGTATATGTGTGTGTAATGTTAATATTAATATTAATGTTAAATTCCATTGAAGTAATAGATCTGTTTTTGTATGTTTTCTATAGTGATAGACTGTGGGTCTCCTCCATCAGTCCTCCACGCTGAGCAGCTTTCCCCCACTATCACACATTATAACAGTGTACTCCAGTATGGCTGCAAGCAGGGATTTCAGTGGAAGAGAGGACAGAATTCCTCAGTCTGTGCTCTGGATGGAAAATGGCATGGACCCAGTCTGGTCTGTGAAGGTAAAGTTTACGTTTAAGCTAATCAGTCTGTCAGATCTTGAATTAAGTGTAATCCACTAAAGTCAACATGAAATGATGTTCACTACTCATTTTGTTTCCATAATGTGATTTCAACATGCACACACACACACAAAAATGCATGGCTGGATTTTACACCTTTTATTGACACAGGCTTTTTGAATTTGCAAATTCATTTCACATTTTTACTGTCACCTGCCTGACACAATATAATCAATTTTTATATAGAAGTGGACTGTGGGGAGCCTTACGTTTTTCCTCAGTCAAAAACGGTTTGGAATAACATCTCACGCATGGGATCATTGGTGCTGTATGTGTGTGACCCACATTTTTATAACAGTGGGCGTGAGAATGTATCAGTATGTACTGCTCATGGGACATGGAGCCGTCCTGACTTCCAGTGTGAAGGTATCTGCTTCTGCTTATTACGCCCACAGAAATATGATGCTGAATCTCAAGCAAAGAATCTTTTGAGATTTGTTTGTGTGTGTTTAGAGATACAGTGCGGTTCTCCTCCGGTCCTGCTTCACTCAGTGTTGTTCTGGAACGGTATCAGTAAGATTGGTTCTGTGGCTCTGTATGGCTGTGATGTTGGATATCGTAGTTTGGATACAGGAAATGTGTCTGTGTGTGAAAGTGATGGTCAGTGGAGTAACCCAGACTATTCTTGCAAAGGTACAGAGAATTTTGTCAACTTTTAATGTTTGAAGAAAGTTTTAAAGGTATAGTTCACCAAAAAAAAAAAGAAAATGCTGTCATCATTTATTCACCAGTGTGTCATTCCAAACCTGTGTGAGTTTCTTCCCTACACTCTTAAAAATAAAGGTTTCAAGAGAGCGGTGCCACAAAAGAACAAGTTTTGGTTCTCCAAAGAGCCTTTCAGTGAACAGTTCTTAAAAGAACCATTTTTTCAATTAACATTTTAATAATCTAAAGAACCGTTTGTCCAACAGTAAGGTTCCATGGATGTTAAAGGTTCTTCATGAAACCATAGATGGCAATAAATAATTTTTATTTTTAAGACTGTAGAACTCAAAATAAGTTATTTTTCAAAATATCCTCACTGTTCTTGTCCATACAATAAAAAGTGAATGGTTGTCAAACTTAAAAAAAAAAGCACTAAACAATTATCATAAAAGTAGTCCTTAAAACTATATTTGATATATTCCAAAATTTATGAAGACACGATTCTGCATATTCAAACTTCAAACAAGACATACAAAAACCAATGAACTTTGGCCGTGCGGGCCCAACTAACAGACTGCTCATTTGTGTTTTTTTCTCAAAGCATTGAGACTAGTTACATAAATAATAGTTATTCAGAATTAATAGGTGTTTTAGCTTTGTGTATTGTTTTTGATTATATTTTGTTGTAAAAGTTATTTAAAGTCAGCATTAGTGAAAGGGTTTTTCGAATTTAGAGGAATTTTTTTTAACAAACTAATACACAAATTAGGCCCAAGTAAAACAAACAAACAAACAAACAAATAAACACAAACATTATTTTGGAGTTTATAGAACATATTATATTATTTTTAATAAAAACAGACCAACTTCAATTCTTTAAAAAAAAAAAAATCAGTTCCTGATTTAAATCTTTGAGTATAATTAAACTGGCTGTACAAGTCATTTCAAGTTAAATCTCATATAACTTAAAGTGTTACTCCACCCCAAAATGAAAATTTTGTCATTAATCACTTACCCCCATGTCATTCCAAACCCGTAAAAGCTTCGTTCGTCTTCAGAACACAATTTAAGATATTTTGGATGAAAACCAGGAGGCTTGTGACTGTCCCATTGACTGCCAAGTAATTAACACTTTCAAGGCCCAGAAAAGTATGAAAGACATCGTCAAAATAGTCCATCTGCCATCAGGGGTTCAACCATAATTTTACAAAGCTACGAGAATACATTTTGTCCGCAAAGAAAATAAAAATAACGACTTTATTCAACAATTCTTCTCCTCAGCATCTCCTTCGCATTAGTATCGATCGATTAATGACAAAATTTTCATTTTGGGGTGGAGTAACCCTTTAAAGGAATAGTTCACCAAAAAAATGAAAATGTACTTACCCTCAGACCATCCAAGATGTAGATGAGTTTGTTTCTTCATCATACCAGATTTGTAGTAATTTGGAATTACATCACTTACCCACAAATGGATCTTATGCAGTGAATGGATGCTGTCAAAATGAGAGTCCAAACAGTAAAATTAAGGCTAAAACATATGTTTCTCTGACTTGAGTATATTCAAAAATGTCTTGAAGCTGGTTGCCTCAAGTTTTTGAGCTCTCTCAACTCAGTGCATATTTTCCACCCTAAGCAATGTAAATCCTCTTCATACTGCAGTGACTCAGTCATAACTATTGACATGACATTTCCTTCTCAACAGAGATTGTGTGTGGGGAGCCGCCTATACTGCCCCTCACTGTACACATATGGAATGGTAGAGTCACATTTAACAGCACTGTAACATATCACTGCAAACACGGTTACTATACTAAACAAGGACTTAATATATCTGTGTGTGCTGAGAACGGTTACTGGACAAAACCGACTCTGTTGTGCGAAGGTAAATGTTAAAAAAAAAAATTAACTCAAAGTTAACATTTTTTAAATAAATGAACTGACTTTGTATGTAATGTGTATACTGAAGACATGTTCAAGGTTTTTGTTGTTTCTCAGAGGTGAACTGTGGAATACCACCCTCTCTCCCCCTCTCTGTTATGATATGGAGAGGAGACACTAAAGTTGGATCTAGTGTGTCTTATAAGTGCATTGAGGGATTTCATAATGTTAGGGAAGGAGATACGTCAGTTTGTGATTCAGAGGGAATCTGGAGTCATCCTGATTTTCTGTGTCAAGGTATATTTTTATGCATTTTTTTTCTTGTTGACATGATTTTTTCTCTTTGTTTTGTAAATGGGTCATTCTCAAGAAATGGTGCCATTTATGTCTCTGTCAAGTCAAGTCAAATGTATTTATATAGTGCTTCATACAGATTGTTTTAAAGCAGCTTAACAGTAATAAACAAAAGAATACTAGGGATAATTTTGCAAGGTTTTTTAATTATTAACAGGGGTGCACATAATTTTTTCAGCCTGGTTCTCATAAGAGAACCTGGAGATTTGGTTTGGTCCTCACACTGCATATAGTGTGACCCATTAAATTTAACTATAAAAAATGCATTAATAATAGTGATGATATTATTGCACTTTATTTTTTTAGTTTTTTAAATAAAATAATAAACTGCGATAAAGTGCTAAAAGTGATAAAATAATAAAGTGCGATAATACTATTTAATTATTTTATAGTAAACTTAAAAATAAAATGCTAATATTTACTACTACTACTTTTTTATATGAATTTTCATCATTTCCAAACTTAAAATCAGCAGGCTTTTATTTTGGCGGGTTGCCGGCAAGTAAGTATATGCGCTTCCGGGTTTAGCGCCGCTGATTTAGAGCGTCAATGAATGACATGTCACAGTTTTGCACTGTGCTTTTAAAACGTCAGCGGATAGCCTAGCCCTAGATTTTTGCTTTTAGTTTTTTCAATAGAAATCTTATAGTACAGTTTGTCGATCTAAAATGGTAATTCTGCATGAACAGCTGTCAACCATGTCGGTACACAAATGCGCTGTCAGAACTTATTTACGTCACTTCAGTTTTTAAAAAAAATATTTCACACATTTTCAGAGATTTTGTTACATTAGAGGATTTTCCCCATCATACTGTGACTTTTTTCTGCTTATAAAATAATGTGTGTATTTTATCTAACAACAAAGTAATAGTTCACTGAAAATGTACTCAACCGCAGTGATGTACTGCGGTCAAGCCAGCCGCCACTCCGAAATGCATGGTCAATCTAGCCGCCGCGCTGTTTTGGTGTGCGCGCATGTACAGTGCATTACGGCGATCTTCCGCCTGCGTTCACTCAGCAATTTTTTTTTTTTTATTTTTTTTTTTAACTGCTTAACTTATACATACAAACAATAACAGGGAAATAAGAGTAAGGGTAATATATATTAAGAAAATTAATTTTACTAATTAATAAAGTAATATCAGATTAACTGTCTGTAATATTATAATAATCTCTAAAAAATATTATTTAAAATAGGCCTTATAAAATTAAATTGTCTAAAATTGTTAAGTAACAGCCTAATAATTCAATAATTCAAACAAAATATCAAAATAACTGATGTTGAATTACAAAATAAAAGCCCCCCCCCCCCAAAAAAAAATATCTCATATCCAACCTGTTTTGCTTGGCATTTCAGATAGCTCTAAAAAGGAAAGTCCCTGTTACCACAGACTAGTTTCACTTCAGATTGATAGTAGACCTTCTCAGGTTGTCACTCAGGTAAGTCTGATGTTACATTACAAAATAAAAGCCCTCCAAAATCTCATATAAAGGGTGTTTTACTTGGCATTTCAGATAGCTCTAAAAAGGAAAGTCCCTGTTACCACAGACTAGTTTCACTTCAGATTGATAGTAGACCTTCTCAGGTTGTCACTCACCAAAAATCAGGCAAGTCTGATGTTGCATTACAAAATAAAAGCCCTCCAAAATCTCATATAAAGGGTGTTTTACTTGGCATTTCAGATAGCTCAAAAAAGAAAAGTCCCTGTTACCACAGACTAGTTTCACTTCAGATAGATAGTAGACCTTCTCAGGTTGTCACTCACCCAAAATCAGGTAAGTCTGATGTTGCATTACAAAATAAAAGCCCTCTAAAATCTCATATAAAGGGTGTTTTACTTGGCATTTATTTGACACTGAAATGCCAAGTAAAACAACCTTTATATGAGATTTTGGAGGGCTTTTATTTTGTAATGCAACATCAGACTTGCCTGATTTTTGGTGAGTACAAAATAAAGCCCTCCAAAATTTCTGTATCCAACTCCAGTTTCGCTTTTTGGCATTTCAGATAGCTCTAAAAAGGAAAGTCCCTGTTACAACAGACTAGTTTTACTTCAGATTGATAGTAGACCTTCTCAGGTTATTTTGTAAAAATAACCTAAAAAAATTCCTTTTTTAGAGCTAACTGAAAATGCCCAGCAAAATACCCTTTATATGAGATTTTGGAGGGCTTTTATTTTGTAATGCAACATCAGACTTGCCTGATTTTTGGTGAGTGACAACCTGAGAAGGTCTACTATCAATCTGAAGTGAAACTAGTCTGTGGTAACAGGGACTTTTCTTTTTTGAGCTATCTGAAATGCCCAGTACAACACCCTTTATATGAGATTTTGGAGGGCTTTTATTTTGTAATGCAACATCAGACTTGCCTGATTTTTGGTGAGTGACAACCTGAGAAGGTCTACTATCAATCTGAAGTGAAACTAGTCTGTGGTAACAGGGACTTTCCTTTTTAGAGCTATCTGAAATGCCAAGCAAAACAGGTTGGATATGAGATTTTGGAGGGCTTTTATTTTGTAATGCAACATCAGTTATTTTGATATCATTTTGTTTGAACCTTAATTATTAGGCTGTTACTTAATTTTAGACAATTTAATTTTAATAGGCCTATTTTAAATAATATTTTTTAGAGATTATTATAATATTATTATTATAGACAGTTAATCTGATATTACTTTATTAATTAGTAAAATTAATTTTCTTAATATATATTACCCTTACTCTTATTTCCCTGTTCTTGTTTGTATGTATAAGTTAAACAGTAAAAAAAAAAAAAAAAAAAAAAAAATTTGCTGAGTGAATGCAGGCGGAAGATCGCCGTAATGCACTGTATATGCGCGCACACCAAAACAGCGCGGCGGCTAGATTGACCATGCATTTCGGAGTGGCGGCTGGCTTGACCGCAGTAGGACATCCAAGATATAGATGAGTTTGTTTCCCCATCTGAGCTTTGGAGAAATGTACCATTACATCACTTGATCATCAGTGGATACTCTGCAGTGAATGGGTGCCATCAGAATGAGAGTCCATCCATGACTTGTGAAGTGAAAAACTGTGTGTTTGCAATAAACAAATCCATCAAGGCATTTTTAACTTTAAACTGTCACTTCTGGCCAAAATACGAGTCCATTACACATAATAACGCTTCCTTTAGTGTAAAAGTCCATCCCCTGTCGTCCTCTCACACCAAAATCCACCTGCTGTTTTGCCTCTCATTCTGACGGCACCCATTCACTACAGAGGATCCATTGGTGAGCAAGTGATGTATTTCTAATTTCTCCAAATCTGTTCTGATTAAGAAGCAAACTCATCTACATATTGGATGGCCTGAGCGTGAGTACATTTTCAGCATATTTTCATTTTTGGTCTAACTACTCCTTTATGATAGACTGACCATTTCCTGAGAATGACCCATGTGATATTTCAGTTCTGTTCTCTTTAATAAGCTGATAATATGTATACACATATACAGTGTGTCTGTATGTGTGTTTGTTTAGAAGTAGACTGTGGCGTTCCCGTCTCACTGCCTCATTCAGTTGTGTTGTGGAATAACAGCTCCAGTCTGGGCTCTGTGGCCCTCTATGTGTGTGAAGCTGGATATCGCACTGTGGGTGAAGGAAATGTGTCATTGTGTAACTCAGATGCAAAGTGGAGCAAAGTTAACATGAGATGTGAAGGTACTGACAACATTCTGTCATCATTTACTTACCTTCATGTCATTCAAAATGTATATGCCATTTTTTTCTTTCGTGGAACGCAGCATATAATCTGTTTTACACTTTAAGGTCATCGTACATAGTTTCAATTGGAAATAAAGAATATGCAGCATTTTTGCAGTGGTCTTTATTTCTAACGATTTACACTGGTCCCATTGAACAGAGATAAACTGTGGGCCTCCCCCAGAATTTCCACTAACAGATATACACTGGAACAAAGCATCTACACTGGGCAGTGTGGTTCAGTACAAATGTAAATATGGACTCAAACAGGAGAGTAACAAAAACATGACAACATGTACATCAGATGGAAAATGGGAAAAAGTGTCTGTAACATGTACAGGTAAACTCAACTGAATTCCTACTATAATGATGTACACTATGTTCAAAAGTCTGAGGTCAGTAAGGATTGACTTTTTTAAAGAAATTAATACTTTTATTCAGCATGGATGCAATAAATTGATAAAAAAGTGACACAAAAGACATTGATAATGTTACAAAAGTTTTCTATTTCAAATAAATTCTGTTCTTTTGAACGTTCTATTAGTCCAGGAATACTGAAAAAACAAAAAGTGTCCCAGTTTCCACAAAAATATGAAGCAGCCCAGCTGTTTTCAACATTGATAAGAAGAAGAAATGTTTCTTAAACAGCAAATCAGCATATTAGAATGATATCTGAAGGATCGGTATATGCCTGTGCATAAACAGACTGTCAGAGATATCCCTGCAGCAAAACAGTGTGCAAATGAATTACAATTAGAATAACAGAACAAATTCAAGTCCTTTATATTTGTATCAAATGTTTTATATTTAGATTCACAAATTTCAGAACCATATCTGTCATTCTGTGTTTTTCTGTCTACAGCACATTGTGGCCCTGCGCCAGAGGTGCCACATGCAGAGGTAGCGTGGGACAACAGCACTGCAGTGATCCACCGCTGTGTTAAAGGACACTACAGACACACAGGAAGTGACATTTCAATATGTGACATCACAGGAAAGTGGCAGATCGCCACCCTGCATTGCAAAGGTACACATCCTCACTGTTCAGCACTATGGGATGCTGAACCATAGTTTCAAAAGTGTGACTGCCAGCATAAAGTCTGGTCCGATTTGTATCTAATTTTGTGTGTTACAGAGTTGAAACTGACAATTAACGACCTGGTGGTGATTAATGAAAGATGCCTGCGCTGGAATGCAGAGAATGAGGGTTATAGGGAGAAATACACAGTGAGTATTCATTTATTAATGAAATCCAGCTATATCTTTGCACAAGTTGTCTTTCAATCATAAATGAGGTTGTATGTTATACCTCATCACAGGTGACATTCGTTGGATTGCGAGACTTTGAGCAGCTGTTCAGTGACAGGAGGAAAAAGATATTCAGCTCCTCTGCCCTGTGGCCTGTTCTCTGTTTGAATCTCTTGCCTGCCACAAACTACACTATAACCATTATAGCCGAGTCCACGCGAGCCACATCTACAGTTACAGCAAACACTAGCATACCAGGTACAAAACAAAAGCTGCTGTCATCCTTACGCCAAAAAAGTCAGTATACTATTTACAATTCATTTTTACTTGTGTAATGTAACATTTCTGTGTGAAACTGAAATCTGTGAAAAATATTCAGTGCAGGTCAAGCTATAATGTTTTTTTTAGTCTATACTGTTGTTGCTTATATGGAACTTATGCATTACATTAACTGCCATTAAATTACTTAAATTACTTTTTAGAAAGGTTGGAATACCTACAAGACCTGCCTAAAGAAATGCCTATTCGTTTTTATTTTTATATTTTCTGTTTTCATTTTAATTGTAGTAATTTTGTTGTGTTTTTGATATTATATATATATATTTTTTTTTTTCATTATTTTTTTTTTTTTATCAAGTCTATATTGTATAAACTAAATGAAACTGAGAAATGTTAATAAAGTAAAATTCTGATTTCATGTTGACTATAAGACACAAACTTGGGTTTATGAGTGCATTGCATGGTGCTTATTGATATCCAAATCAATAAAACTATTTGTACTGTACAATTGTAAAGTGACTTGTACACTGTTTCTTGTGCTCTGTTAGTTCCCCCTGCACCAGAAATCAAATATAGTGAAGTAGAGGCTTCATCACCCACTCTCAAATTACGGAGATCCACCAATACACTTGACTCAATATGGTAAGGACCTTTAACATCGCTTTACATAAACAGTTAATGCCATCTGAGTACATCATTTACAGTGAGACCAGACTGAAAATATGTCTGCGTGTTCAGTATGTACCAGGTGTTCGTGATACCAGTCGAGGGCGTGATGCTGTTTGACTGCAGCTCTTCTGTAAGTCCGCGGTTCTTCGCTCAGCAGAGATGTGACAGAGGCTACGTCACAGCCCAGATGCAACTCAGTGGTCTGGTTGCAGAAATCAACTTCACCATAGGGGATCAGCAGCTGTATGGAGACTTCTTCAACGCACCTCTGGAAAATGGAAAAGTCTATTATGTTATCCTCCGCACTGTGTGTCAGTGGGGAAAGGTGGGTAGATGTCTTTAAAAGACCTGTAAAATTAGTGCATTTAATACTGTTTTGACAGGTTCTCTCATTTCTCTCTGTGTTTTCTTTGGTAGTCTAGAACACAGTCCTGTGTGATCTGGGCTAAAACCAGGGGTAAAGATCATAAATCTATCACTGCTTTGTGCCACCTGAAAATTCTCTGTAAAAACACATGAAGTGGTTTAATATAAACCATTTCTCTTCTCACTTTAGGAACATCCTACATCATGAAGACATCTGCTCTTGTAACTGTTGGATCCATAAGTGCTGTTGGCTCAGTCATTGTCATGGGATACTGGTATAGCTGGTGAGACTGCATTGTGTTGTATTTTTATTAATTGACAGGATGAAAATGTTGTGCCGCATATGTCTTGTAAGCACTTACAAATTATTATTATTTTTTTTTCCACAGGTACTGTAAAAAGTCAAGTCCCAGATTTTTTTCGCCAATCTTAACATCTTACACGGATTGATTTGTTCTGAAATAAAGCCAATCTGTTTGTTAAACAGAGGACTCAAGTTGTGTCGTTATTTAGAAACATCCTGCAACAGCATTACTGAATATAGGACTTTGTTTTATTATAATGAAAACAACTAAAACACTTGAGGAAAAAATGTAAAGTACAAATAAATCAAGAAAAATAAAAAATGAAAATATAGCTGCATTCATCATGGTCAATATGTCCTTTAGATGGCAGTGCACCACCACTATTCTTCAGCATGACAATGAAATGGTGTGTCTTCAATATTATTAGTAAATGCTTAGTAAATAGTAAATGATATTAATTGTTAAAAAATACACACAGTAACAGTATGCATACATCTCTTCATTGGATACAGGCTACTGCTTTTCATGACACAGTAAATTAAATTATACAATTTTATTTCACCACAGTAACAGTAATTATCATCAAAATTAATATGGAGTCTTATGAGGTTAATAGTGTTATTTTAGCATTATTAAGATACTTTCACAGTTTTATTAATATTTAGAATAATTTTGTTTTCGTTTTTATATTTACTGTTTTTGTTAAATTAATTTTGGTTAAAGTTTATTTGTTATTTGTAATTTTTATAAGGTTATTTATTTATTTAGTTATTTATTTTGTATGTATACTGGTTTTATTCGTTTTTATTTCAATGGGAAATAAAAAATATATTTTAGTTTACGTTGTTTTATTTTAAGTAACAAATTTGGTTATGGTTTTAGTTCAGTCAGCCAAAATAACCCTTGCTAATGATGGTGGTTTTACGTAGGATGAATTTCGTAATGGAAAGTTTTTGTCTTAACTTACTCAGATTAAAATTAATCACCCTAAATTTCGTCTATCAGTGAGGTGGGCGTGGTCGTTTAGCTTCAACCTGTCGATCACTGAGAGAGCGCGCGTGTAATGTCTCCCCTCAGACAGTTTTACTTTAGATTGGTTAGTTACGTCCATTTTCAAGTGCACGGCTGACCGGGTTAACTCTGTTGTCTTGTATTAATTAAATGATGTAATTCCTCTATCGCTCGTCATTTCAACAGAACCGATATTTCACGATATATTCAGCGAAACCTAGACTAAGTTCGAATTGACAGGCCACGTCAAAACCAGTTTTCGTAAAAATTCTAACATTTTACTCAAGTCCGTTTAACTGAGGGAGAAAAATGTGCACTTTTTCTAGAAACTGCACTTGTGAAGATTATTCCACGGCAAGATGTAGTTGATATCTTGCAAATTTTTGTCTTATTTATTAATTTTATAAGATCCTTTGGTGTGATTTCAACATGAATTCCTGTGGTCAAATCCAACAAAGTGCCAGTTTCATAACTGTCGGGTATAAGGGTATTGATTACATCTCTGAGGTGAGTTTTCCCTCACATTATAGATTACAGTATATAGATAAGTGGCTCCCACACTAATTTCCATTAATATATTCTGAACAATATTTTAGGTTTTACTTAACATTATTGAGAAAAAAAAGGACAATAACATTATGCTTGCACTTTCATACAAATGCAAATCTTGAACATTATACAATTATGCATACAAAAGAAAACATTTCTAGGGGTTAGTAGTATACTAGAATAAGGGTAAAATCCAATATAAAAATATTAAATACTTTGTAAAGCTCTCAAAATTTTAAATATTGAGATGTCATCTGTTTCAGGCCTCAGTCAGACGCAGAATGATGATCAGCTTGTTAGAACTTCCAGTTCCATTCCAGCTGGTCAGTAACATCTGCCCTCACAATGGACATCTGCAAGACAACACTTACAGAGTACCATCGAGTAAGTGTGCCATGTTTGTGTTTAATTGAATATGAAATAATTTGGAGACTTTTTGTGATATGCAAAGTTATCATACCAACGTTGACTTGTGTCATTTATGACAGAGAACAAAACGTCAGTGTGTACTCTACAAGTGACTGGGTCTGTGATGGATTATTTGAAGGCCAGCAGTGACTGTTTGGAGAGGTTTGAACCATTTATGTCCTTTGATATGTTCCATCTCAGTTGATTTTGTGTTTGTTTCTGCAGATTAAATCTCTCTTAAAGATTAAATTTCTCTCAGTTGTGTTTAAATGAAAAGTTCTTCCAAAATTGAAAATTTGCTGAAAATTTATTCACCCTCAGGCCATCCAAGATGTAGTTGAGTATGTTTCTTCATCAGTAAAAGATTCTGAGAAATGTAGCCTTACATCACTTGCTGGATCCTCTGCAGTGAATGGGTGAATGAGAGTCCAAACAGCTGATAAAAACATAACAATAATCCACAAGTAATCCACACCACTCCAGTCCATCATAATCCATGAAAACGCTTCCTTTACTGAAATAGTCCATACTTTGTTGTGGTCTCAGATCGAAATCCACTGACATATTTGATTAGGACTGTTTTCGTTTGTAAACAGTTCTTGATCTGTGCATATTCCTCTCCTGATTCAGATGAGAGAACTTTTTCTCTGGAGGAGGCATTATTATGGATAGAGGCCTGGAAGCAACAGTTTGAAGTTTGATGAAGTTGAAGTTTTTATTAGCTGTTTGGACTCTCATTCTGACGGCACCCATTCACTGCAGAGGATCCATTGGTGAGCAAGTGATGTTATGCTAAATTTATCCAAATCTGTTCCGATGAAGAAACAAGCTCATCTACATCTCAGATGTCCTGAAGGTGAAAACTATTCCAGCCAATTTTCATTTTTGTGTGAACCATTCCTTTAAAAGCAGGTTCTTCATAGTGGACTGTGTTGTGTTTAGATTTAATGTGTTGCAGACAGGAAGAGGTGGAGAGGAAGTGGCTCCTAGCTCTAACCCTGCCTCTCAGTGCAGTATTTCTACCACAGAAGCCCTCTGGCTCTTAGATGGAGTTGAGAGCAGTACCACCAGATCACCTTGGGAAGAGAGTTTTTGTCCATACACACCAGATACAGGCTGTGATGGTGAGAACTGGAGTGTTCAGTATTATTTTGTCTATATTTTGTGTCATTTCTGTATTTATTATACTGTACCACTTAAATCAGTCCAGTAGATTTTTGGCTGTGATATTGTACTAAAAAGGGTAGATGTGTGCTAAAAATACCCTGTGTAGTACATCACACAGCTTGCCTTCAAAGGGATTTCAAAGAATTCTTTATATGTTCTTGGACCACAGAAGTCTAAATTTTACCTTCTGACGCACTCATAATGGAAAATCTAGATGATAATCTGTCCTTTCCTTGTCTCTAAATCTTAGATCTTTCTCTGCCAGAGGAGGTGATATTCAGTGACCATCTGCAGCAGTTCAAAAGCCACCTGCCTCCATTTGAAACGATGTTTCATAGGCTGAACATCATGATTGTCTCGGATCCAGTTCTCAATTCATCAGTAAATCTCTTAGAAGAGGTTATTTTTAGGTACAGCATACAATATATTTATTTCAAGAACTGAATGTAATTCAGAACTGTCAAAAACAGCCCTAAATGACTTTCTAAGAGGAGCAATTGCTTACATAACACAGCCCTGCATCTTGGAAAAAAAAAAAATTCATAACCAAGTTTTTTCACAAAATAAGAAAAGATTTTTCAAGTTATACAGCTTTATTGCACTTGTCAAAATAACAAAAGCAGTCAAATGACAAAAGTTTTTAATGTCAAAAAAAGTATCCAAATTGTGTGTTTATTTAACTTACAATCTGCAAATTAGCGGAAAATGTTGGGATACTTATTGGCAAAAAACTTTAAACACAAGCTTGTAAATAAGTTGTTTTTCACAAAATCTGTCATTTTCTGTAGCTGTTTAGGTGTAGTAAAACACTCACACATGTAGCAGAAAGCTAATAATTCTAATCATAATTCTAACCTTGAACTCAGGATTAGGCATAAAAAATCTTCAGAATCATTAATTCATGTGAAAGTCAGCTGAGAACTGAACAAATAGTTGAAACCTGGCTCAGATGAAGATAGAAACCATGTCTATGTGACAGTTTGTACTGTGTACTGTC
>JAFVLL020022132.1:0-33423 GCA_021397915.2 Tor tambroides
GAAAATGTGATATCCCAAGTTTACAGCAATATGTGCTATTGCATCGACCTGAACAACCTTCAATCACTTATTTAACCCTCGCATTGAGTTTCTCAGTGAGACTAAAATTTGTATTAAACTGCACCGACTCAGCAAAAGTCTGGAGGTTACTTGCTTGCTTTGCCTCTGGGATTCCCTTTTGTCGTCGTCGTCGTCACAGGGGGGTTTCCCGAATCCCGAGGTTGCTGATTGGCTGGAAGTTCAATAGTCTTTGAAGTGACGTCTTGGGCGTTGGCTGAAGATGCAGAGTTGTGGCTGGTAGAAGATTTGAGGCGGTCACAGACTCGAGTTGAACTCGGAGACGAAGCGTGGCGGCAAAACTTATAGTGAGAACACGAAACACAACAGAAAAGAAAAGAAATTAAAGAAAAGGGATAAAAGGATGTAACGAGACTAGGTGGTATTTCTTCTCATCATGGTGTTAAGCACTTAGGCCAGAGCACGCTCAAAGAGCAGCGTCAAAACGCGGTGGCAAAAGAGAAGAGAGAAGTGAACGGAAGAGAGAGTTTGATGGTGTCCTGAGTTTTTAAACTCGGCTTCTGGACACATCCCATCTGGTGTCTTGACCAATTAGAAATGATCTTAGCCTAGGGGTGTTGCTCTGTTTCTTCCCCATCATAAATCATATACAAGTCACATGGTCCGAATTTTCCCGCTCTTGCAAAGTATAATTTTGGACATGATTTCTATAACAAGACTATGATACATTTGACAAAGAATTGATTGGAAGAAACATTTAAAGCATGATTTTTCAAACTCATACATACCAAACATGAATATGACCCTTTAAAGTCGTTCATAGTAATTGAAAAGACATACACAATATGTGATTAAAACATGATAGTCTAGTGTGTGGGTTACATACATAATGGTTATGAGTTATGCATAGAAATGTCATTTTGGATGATTTTATGTGCATATGAAAAGACAGTCTCTGTGTGTAGTTCTATGGAGAATAAGAGGCATGTTCTGTGAAGACCAGAGAAAGGTTAAAAGGTCTCCTAAGGAATTTTCAGTCTGGTTCTTTGTCTTGGGTAGGGGGGAGACCCGCCCAAGAAAGTCTGTAGCTCGTGATTTCTATCACAGATTTACATGTGACGGCCATCTCTTTGACCATCAGTCTTGATTACTTGCCCCAAATTTGACAGTCTCCTTCCTGCATTGGAATTATCAATAAGTGTTCCTTTTGTTTTAATGTTGTGAGTTGTTCTGTGAAAGAGGCTTGTTGATTAGGCTTTCTTCGTACGGCTGGAGCTAGGAATCTGATTTATAACATCCTGTTACAGCCTCTCTGTGGAATTCCAGCTCTTCATGTTTTTGATGTTCTGATCGAATCTTAACTTTGTTTGATTCTTTCTCTGATATTCTACATTTATTTACAAGGTTTATGAAGCAAATAACTCAAAAAGGCAAGCAAACTTCAGAAGGAGGAATGCCAAACTTACAAACTATCCCTTTTTAGTTTCCTGTTATCTTTGTTTCTTTGTTGATTAATTCCTTGCTTGTTCTCACCTGTGTCTTATTACCTTGTTTGGTCTGTATGTATTTAAGTCTCTATGTTTCCAATGTTCATTGTCCGATCTTACCCTTCCATAGTTTTAGAATTAGATTTTTGTTTTTTTTTAAATATTATTCATCTGCACTTGCATCCTCTTTCTGTCATCTCCGAGTTCCTCAGCATTACAGCCCAGAGAGCAAGCACATTTGGGCCGATTCCGGATAGATAATGGACCAGAGCTGTGCCGACTGTACACAACATTTCTGGCTGATAGACAGCTTTTTCTGTATGGGCCAATCTCAAGTGAAAAATGTTTTATGCACAGCAGGTACACACTCTGTGTAGCTGTGTGTGTTTCGTGTCACTTGTGTCACTAAAGTGTGTGTGTGTTTGTGAATCGAACTACACCAAGCATGCGTGATCCCCCTTCACAATGAAGGAGGTTGAGGAGTAGCAAGATCTCACTACTCCAGTCCCTGAACCCTTTCCTAGCCCAGTGGTGCCAGCGTTCCTTAGCGCTTTCCAAGGTGGCAGTGTTCGCAATAGCTCCCCCTAAGCCTTCTGCTCATTCTCTTATGGCCGTCTGTGATTGCTCCATCATAGCCAGGAGTACCATTTCTGAACTCCTTGTGTTAGGGCAAGCTCACACTATAGGACAGTAAGACTACCTGAATTGTTGTACTGCATATTTCACAACACAATGTTAACAAGGTGCACAAAAGAAGGGATCCTGTTTTCTCACATAAATTCACCCAATAAATACACACATTCATATTTAACGAGTGTCAGACCACAAGTACTGATTTGGCCGATTTTCTCACAGACCTTGGAAATCTGCCTGCAACAGCAAAATCCAGCCAAAAGTCGTGTAGTGTGAACTTGCATTTACCTACCCGCTGTGACACTGCTTTAGCTCTGCCTTGGTTCTTTGCTCCCCCTTGGTCTCTAGGCCCATTTCCACCTCACGGGCCTGTCAGTTGGGATGCACCATTTACGAAAGGAATGTACAACAGAAAATTGGGCATATAGTCGTTTCTATGCAAAACTTGAAGTTTATCAATATGTACGATGGCTATCACGTCAGGTCTCAGATTGTGAATGCAAATTAAGTTAGCCTGAACTTGCATGAAGCATAGTAAATCTGGTGGAGAATTGTATAATGACAGCATTTTGTTTAGAATAAATAAAGTTGTAAGCCTCAAGAAGCCATGGTTTACAGAGAATTTATAACAGCTAAGGGGCATTGTTAGGCACAAGGCGAAGTGGAGTTGCTTTTAAAGGGGTCATCGGATGCAAAATTCACTTTACAACTTGTTTGAACACAAATGTGTGTTGGAAATGTGTGTACACATCCATCCTATAATGATAAAAATCCACCCAGTGTTTTTTTAATCCCTATTTTAAAATCCCCTTTCTCAAATCAAGCTGTTCTGAGATTCCTGTCAGAATGACGTCAGTTCTGCACAGGCCGCTCCCACGATAGTTGATTGACAAGGCCGTCTTACCTTAGACCTGCCCTGAGTGAGCTGAGAGCTGTACGCCATTGTGTCGACTCCAGTGCAAGGGAAGACAAGATGTCTCAGATTAAGCAATTGAGGTGGTTTGTTGTTGGATGTAATAATGAATATAGCAGTCGTCATTTACTCCCGACATCTGAGCCGCTGAAGAAGCAGAGGATTAACGTTGCTTTCGTTTTAAAGGGAATGTGCCAATTCCGATCTGCCTATGTTCGTGCGAATCATTCGTGATCCAGCTTCACCTACAGAAGTGAGTATAAGGGTTTTTAATGATTCTTTGCAAATCGCCTTTCCTAATAATGTACTAGTAAGCCAGTTTCGCGGCTGAAGTTTACAGTCTGCTTGTCACCCCACGGAAGAGAGGGGCGGGGGCAGCAGAGCTCATTAGCATTTAAAGCAACATGGACTAAAAAACAGCTTGCTGAAAACAGAGCTGATTTTGACAGGGTAAAAAGGTGTTTTTTACACTACCATTGAGAAATTTTAACCAAAGTATGTTATAGACTTTTCATTAAGACCCTAAAGAATCATATCAGTCTGTGGAAAATGGGCATCCGATGACCCCTTTAAAACTGAGAAGCCACACAGCATTTGTCCACTGGATTTACAAAAATTATTAAAATTGTGTTTTCTCAACATTTCAACATTGCATCAACCATTGATGAATACATAATTTTTTATTTAAATTATCACTCTGTGTATTACTGTATATCTTTGGAAGGCATTTTTCTTTCAAACACACTAAAATGCACAAATTCACATCATTTTTTTATTTATATGTAAATCATATAATGATTTTTTTTTAGCCAAACCTCTTTCATCTAATATATTTACTTGAATTATATTTATTTGAAATACCTCCTGAGATTTTAAGGTAAGAAGTTAATAATTAAGTAACGCATTGCATGTTCACAGTTCTCCGACATTCATGACATGCAGGTAAACAAATATAATATTTCTTTTTAAGTAAGTGTCTGATTTTGATTATTGCTATTTTAAAATTATTTAAAATTATTTAAAATTATTAAATTATTTAGTTTAAAGCTGCAGTCCGTAAGTTTTGCCTCTTTGTCGCCCTCTCTGTTTGAAAACCTGGAATTGCAGCTCTGTGCGGAATTATCTTCCTTGCATGGGGTTGTGCTCAGGCATGGCTCCAGCGCGGATGAATCTAATGTTTTGAGGAGTATGTGTGTCAGTCTGTCAGTCACCACACCGGTGTGGATACTGTACTTAGGAATCACAGATTCTAGCCTACGTCTTGGAATATATGACCCAAATAAGAATTTTCACCGTATATTGCCATCTGAACAAGTAAGTAACAAGTCTGCCACGTTTGTTCTGACCAACTGAGGAAAAAAGCATTACAATAAATGCGCTACCAATGGTAATTAAATCTGACGATCGGTTAGCTCATATCACATCTAACCTTGCAAATTATTATTATTGTTATACTTTATTCTCAAATTATTAATGTTAACATCAGCATTGCGTGACTATGAGTATAGTGTGTGTAGATTTCAATTTTTGTACAATCTAATCTCTAATTGTCATACCATTCAAATTTCATATTAAGAAATTCTTTTAACCCAAAAAGCAAACTATGCTCCCTTTGAACTGGTTTTCTTTAAAATAAAAATCTTGTGTCAAGTCAAGTCAAGTCACCTTTATTTATATAGCGCTTTTAACAATACAGATTGTGTCAAAGCACTTAACAGTATCAAATTGGAGGATAGAGTGTCAGTAATGTATAATAATAAGAGTAAACACTCAATTTTCAGTTAAGGGCATTTCATTATTGAATTCAGAGATTTCATTGTCTAGCTCAGTTTAGTTTAAATAGTATATGTGAAATCAAATGGACCATAATCGCTCGAAATTAAGTGTGTAATCCCAGGCTATCTTTAACCAGAAGCACATTTAAAACTGGAATATAATTTAATTTCATTCGCATGTGTTTCATAAACACATTATCCTTTCTGGATTACAATCTGCCATCAAAATTATACATTTAATTATTCTAGCTGCTGTGAAAAAAGGCTATAAATGTTCCATCACCTACAGGATCCTCACATCCGATAGCCTACTAGCTGGGACTTCTTTATGTTTACAGAAGTGATGTAATGATGCAGTGCCATGCTTGAATTTCCCACGAAAACCTACCCGTACCACTCAAATTAGAAAACATTATTATAAGCTTACCGTTGTGAATCAGGCTAAAGTAAGGCAATAGTTTTTAACACTGGCTGGTTATGTACTTGCTCAAATATTGATTTGGGATCATTTTTAACCCAAAAAAGTTACGGACTGCAGCTTTAATTTTACATTTTTATGATTTAATTAATTGTTAGCAGTTCCTTCACAAACACCAGTTTAAGAAACCTTGATGTAATGTAATGTTAATGCACTTTATGTTGTTAATAACAACAAATGTAATATATTTTCTTTCACTTTGTAGTTTTATATTAATACAGTACAAGATTATCCTAATTAAATCAATGTGATAAATAAATTATCTCAAAAGTTATCAAAACGTAGTCACATTATATTACCTACCTGCCTATTTATTTATTTATTTATTTATTTACCTACCTACCTTGTAATGTTTAACCAAAAGATCATAACTATCTTCAGTGAAAATGTCAGACTTCTCTCTGCTGTTCTATGCAGTACTTCTCCTGCATTTAGTCCACTTAAACTCCATCTCTGCAAGCTCAGATTCATCTGCTATATTTTTGTGTGCAACACCCACATCTCAAAATCCTAAGAACACCCGATGCACACCCAGCATCCTTTGTGTGTGTGTGTGTGTGTGTGTGTGTGTGTGTGTGCTTGTAACTTGATTTATGTAGCCTACTTGATGTAACTTGATTTATGTAGCCTACTTGATGTGCCACTGGAAAAGAATGCCAAGATGAATGTTTGGTCATCAGATTACATGATGGACAATGTATTATGATCAGCTTGGTTATGCATTATTAAAATTAAAACTATGAAATATACATAAAATATTTTTTATATTTAATGTTAATTATACAACACTATAAAACGAAACATCTATCAGACAACAATCATTCGTTTTTCATGCATTTTTAAGCTTTTGACTTCACTGGCGTTCCATACAGTATGTGTCATTATAGTGTTGACGTATGTTGTGACGTCAGATGTTTCGTAGACTATCAAAATGAAGGCGCACACGCGGTAGCTCTATCAATACCTAAGCTGAACGTATGACAATGCATGAAACTAACGTTAAACCCAGTGCAACATTTATTTGTTCGTTTCCTGCATGTCAGGCGTCGTACAACAAAGCATGGAAGCTAGAAGCGCATCTCTGCAAACATACAGGGGAGGTAAGTTAAGCGTAGGGCCAACATGTGAGCTAAGATTGTGTGAATAAATTTAGTTTAAATTAAACGTTTCAGTTTTATTTGCGCTTGTATGACACGTTCTGAAAGCCATTTTAAGTGAGAATAAAGTGATTTAAACGAAACGGCATATGTCATAGTTCAAAGTAGATGTTTATTTATTGATTGATTGCAGAGGCCATTTAAGTGCGAGTATAACGGGTGCAGCAAATCGTTCTGCACGAAATATCATCTTGCTCGTCATACACTGACACATACCGGCGACAGACCTTACAAGTGAGTATTTTTTGTTTGTAAAAGTGTAAGTTTAATAGCATAGTAAACTGACATTTACTCCCGCTATGTTAACAGATGCACGGAGGACGGATGCAACGAACGATTCACCACAAACTCCAACTTGAAGAAACACATTTCACGTATTCACAGACAAGAGACAAAACAGTACATTGTAAGTAAATATAAACGCATTTAGCCACAAAAAAATAACATGGTATTTTTGAGGGCTGAATTAAATGTCTACACGAAAGGAAATTTAGATTATACACCTCAAATGTAAGTGATGGTTATATTCAATTCAGCTAAACTTTTGCTGGAAAACTGGCATAAAACGCAAAACCATACTGACTGAAACAATGTATTCACAAGGCCTAAAAACGCATGATCAGCAAATCTAATAGTGGAAATAAACAACAGTTCTGTGGCCCATCCTTATTATTGAGCCCTGGCATGTAAATATCATTCAGTACCATGATGTAATGTAATATTAAGGGCTGTAGGTACGTTATGTATGTGGTGGTGGTTGTTGTTGTTGTTGTCTTCGTATTTCTAATAATGTTTTTTTTTTTTCTAGTGCACATTTGAAGGATGTGGCAAAGCATTCAAGAAAAATAACCAGCTGAAAACCCATGATTGTACACACACCCAGCTGCTACCGTTCTTGTAAGACTTTTTACACTCTTTCGTCCTGTGTCTCTTTATTTTGTCATTAATGAACTCTTTCAGTAAACTAGCATAATATAACACTTAGAACTGTGTGTCATTTGATGTTCTGTTAATACTGCAATGATCATCTGATCATCAGGTGTTTACATGAAGGCTGTGGGAGACGGTTTTCACAACGTGGTAAACTGAAGCGTCATGAGAAGGTACACAAAGGTATGTCCTCTGCTTGTTCTGTTCAGTTGTTCATTCCATACCTGTATGACTTTCTTTTCTGTAAAACAAAAGGTTATTTTACTACTATTTTTCTATGTAATAAAAATGAAAATAAAAAAAAAAATAAAATAAAATCCTTTGCTCATGTGCTAGGTTGTGGCACAAATAGTTTTACCATTTATAGCTCTTTGTTATTCAAGTCATATAGCAGCTAATAAATTGAAAGTTTTGCACAGTTTTCAAAAATATAGTCTCCTGCTCCCATACAGTAGCTTTGTGAGACTGATGCTGAAACGCAAAGTTATGTTTTTTGTTTTTTTTTCTCTGGCTCATGAAGTCATTAGATGTGTATCCCCCTACCTTTCATGTGAAAAGCCTACCATACTGTCATAACTTTGCAGGCTATTCTTGCACTGTGGAGGGCTGCCCATTTGTGGGAAAGAACTGGACGGAGATGACAAACCACAAAAAAGTTCATATTGGTAATCCTGTGTTTTGTTCTGAATATAAATAGCCTAACCTTACAGAAAGTTACAAACTAATACTTTGGTAATTGTTTTGTGTGTATGTGTTCAGTCAGGGTACAGTGTGATCAGTGTAAGAAAACATTCAGGGATAGCTGGTTCCTGAGGCAGCATCAGCATGTTCACTCTGAAGAGCGCATGGTGTTCCACTGCCCCAGAGATGAATGTACCCGCTCGTACACCACTGCGTTCAACTTGCAGAGCCACATACTGTCTTTCCATGAAGAGCAGCGCTTCTTCATCTGCACTCACCCTGGCTGTGGCAAGTCCTTTGCCATGAAGGTAATAGTGCTTTCCCATCATCTGAGTTCTGCCTCACTTACTGCATTTCCATCCAAGGATTTTTTTGCTAAATAAATCAATCAATTAATTAAAATGTTTAATGCATAAATTGTTAGCTAATGGAAATGAAAATTATTGATAAAATTCAGATAAAACTTTCAAATTTCTGAAAAGTGTTCTTTTGTCTTTTCAGATTTGGTGCATAAATTCTATCAATCAAATGTTGCGAAAAAAAACTAGTTTGGAAATGTGTTTTGTCAAGAAAAAAGGCTTTAACACGAATGCATGTGGTGTCACAACAGTGTCAACAATTACAGTGTCACAACTGTAATTCTAAAGTCTATAGCGTTGCTCCCATTAAAGCACTGTTTTTTGTTGATGTTCAAGGGAGCATTACATTTTTCTCAAACGTCATACACAGTGAAATGGCTTAATCTACATTCTAAACATTTTTCACAGTCAATAATTTTTATGATACACATTAAGTTATTTCATAAGTCATTTCAGGGCAGCCTTTCTCTGTCATGTTAAAATGTGACTGGCTTGATTGCATGTTTCTTACTGTACCAATCTGATACCTGCTCCGGTTGCACATCGCTTTCTGATTTCCTTATATTTCTGAATTTAATATTGTTAGATCAGTAAGCTGGCCAATTTGAGTTGTCTTCCTACTCTTAGAAAGATTTAGGGACATCTGGGATACAAAATAAACAGAATTTTTTACATTTTTGCTGCAGCAAAGTTTACTGCGCCATGGTGTGGTTCATGATCCTGAAAAGAAACAGGTAACTACTTGCAGTACTACTTATTGATCAGCTGAATCAGAGGTTGATGAAATACCAAACAACAGGTGTTTAAAATGTTTAAGTTGAAAATAACTGCCCTTATTGTCTCTTTCAGCTGAAACCCCGCCCAAAACGCTCCCTGGCATCCCGTCTGAGTGGCCACAAACCAAAAAACAAACGTCAAACAAAAGAATCATATTCAGATGTATCTTCAGTGCCACGTAGTAGCCAATCAGAAACAACTATGAATCCTCAATTAATTGGTCAGCTGCATTCTTTCAGCTCTGAAAGTTGTAAAATTCCAAAACCAGACTTCCCAGAAACTTCGCATAGTTATGAGTCCATTAAATCAGAAGGTGTTGTCAGCCAAACAAAATCCATTTATTCTGAACTCAGTGACACTGCAAATCCAGTGGTACACCTTTTAGAGCCGCTTTTAGTGTAGTCCATTTATCATGAGTCATATTCCAGTGAACCCAAGTAACTTTCTAAAGCACAATTTCCAACGCAACAGTTTTTGGAGACTTTTTCCAATGTAAACATGTCACTGCAGAAAAATACGCTTTTGTAATTATATTTGCATAGAATTTTATTGTTGCTTCAAATCTTTTGAGTCCTCTGTAGAGGAGTGACGAAGAGATGCTGGTGTCTCTTGGTCAGGTTTTAAATTCTTGTTCGAAGTCTCTGCTCCCTTTTTCTGCAGTTCTTTAGCAGAAGCAAGGCGAAGGACACACATGGCAGCACGACCCCCACGAACCACAGAAGGTTTTGATACAAAGCCAACAGGCACTGATATCCTCTCCACCATCTGTGTTAAGACTTTGTCCTGTTTAGAAGGAAAAAACAAAAAAAAAAGAAAATCCTGAAATCTGCTTGGTAGCAGTGGATTGTACCTGTTTCCATATCAAAGCAGCACAGCACTGTTAATTTAATAGTAAATGTAATTGTGTTGGTTGTACATTTATGTAATGAATGTGTAAATAAACTGTGTAAACTCGTATCACTCAAATCTTAATATTTCCAGTATTTAAGGATTGGTTGCACCCTACTTTAAGGAATGTTTCAGGGATAATATAAGTTAAGCTTTATCGAGAGCATCTATGACATATTAAAAAAAAAAAAAAATCATGCAATTACAATGTAATTCTATGGCATAAGTCATTGTAGTGGAACAAACACTAATACACACAATGATTCTTAAAGTATTCAATATAGTAAGTTGCTTTCATCAGTTAGCTCATAATCCAGAATGGTAGTCTCACTGGTAAAAGGATGACTTAAACAACCTTACATCTCAGATAGCTCACATTTTTTGTGTGGAAGATTTATATAAATGCTATGAAATTAAGAGCTGCATATATTGGCTGGTAATACACAGCGTAGAAGGTCACTTTCCAGAATCTTAACATTCTCTGTTCTTCTGTGGTGGAATAAACTGTCAAAACTGGCCATTGCTGTGGGCTCTTATAAATTGCTCGCACTGTTCCTCATTTGTTAGTTTCTCTGGTAAACTTGTCCCATAGACTTTCACCATATGCATATTTATGTAAAGACATGTTATTACTATATTCTGTCTCAGAGACAAAATATTTGTTATAAATCTTGTTTTGATTCTGGGATATTCCTTCAACTCAAAGCGTTCTTTGTGCCCAGTGAAACACTAGTCACTTTAAACAACACAAACATAGACAGCTGATGCGCAACTGAAAAATGCACTGAATTGCTAAACAAATGCAAATGAAATGCATATTCTGTATTCATACCAGTGGAGCGCCACCGTCAGTTCCTGCTCTGATAGTGAGTCTGACGTGGTTGCTTTTTTCCAGCCAGCTGACAACTTGCCTCAGTTTAGTGTCCAAGTCATGAAGGGAGATATCGGAGGAAAAAATGAGCTCCTTTGATTGGACAGGCCCTGCAGATGCAACAAAAAGTTTCTTCAATGAAGCACAATAAGGAGCTAGAGAAACGGAAATCATACACTTGCAAGACAGAACAGCGAAACCAAAAATGGACTACTTTTCTGTTATTTAAAATAGTAAATGTCAGAATGTACATTTTTGGGTCAACTATCATTTGAAGACTGTTGGATATTTGAGTCTGATTCTCACTGTAGTATGAATGCAATATTGCAGCTTTGATCATATTCAGCTTTTTTTTTTGGACTGAAACGCACCTTTCTTGGCTTTCTGTGTGTCTCTAAGTTTCATCTGCTCTTCGTGGATCTGTTTCCCTTTCATCAGTCTGTATAATGGAGGATCACAATTGTCATTTATGGCAACAAGCCTCAGCCCTGTTTCGTCCATCAGTCGTATCACATCAGCACGGTGCATTGTACCCAATTCCTCTCCATCCTCACCCAATAACTTTATATGGCGCTGACCAATCTTCCTACCCACGCTGCCAAAAGTGACTCGTGCTCTCGAATCCAGCTTTTTAGTTTCCTTCTGGAAATCTGTCACATTAGTGCTCCCGCTCTCAGTGTCTGTGGAGAAGTACGTACATAGCGAGGGCGAGACAATATGGCAAGAACATGCTGGCCTGAGGGTTGGTGGGCTCCTTGCCATGCGTGAGGTGACCAGGCCGATGGGTCGAAGAGGACCACGGCTTAGTGCCTGACTCAAAACAAACCTCAGGAAACCCAGAGACATCCTAGAAGAGAGTGTCATGAACATTACAAAGAAGTCTGTAATTTTTTTGTCCACCCTAGATTACAATGTCAGTATACACTACTGGTCAAAAGTTTAAAATAATTAAGATTGTTTTTTAATGTTCTTGAAAGAGGTCTCTTCTGGTCACCAAGGTTACATTTATTCTGATGAAAAATACAGTAAAAACAGTAATTGTGAAATATTACAATTTAAAAGAAATGTTTTCTATTTGAATATATTTTTTAAATGTAGGCCTAGCTTGTTTTTGTGATGCAAAGCTGTACTTACTTCAGTATCACATGATGCTTTACATTACAGGAATAAATTACATTTATTAAAATATATTAAAATTGAGAATGCAGACTTGATAAACATAAGAAACTTCTTTCAAAAACATTTTAAAAATCTTAATCATGCCAAGCATTTGTTTTTGGTGAAACGAAGTAGACACTTTTTCAAAATACAACATATATAAAGTATACAATATTTACTCAAAACCATTTACTCCATTATGAAGGTTTTTGATAGATTATGGTCCTTCAGATTTGAACTAACAAACACCAAACTGACCGAAGCTACTTACACTAGAGTCGTACGGAACCGACGCCAAGGACGAAGAAAATGATATCAGTCAGGTGATTTCAAGACAAATAATCTAGGTCATAAACACAGAATTTGCCCTCGGAATGAATAAATAAAACTAGAAACATTAAAGCAAGTAACGCTTCTCTGACTGACAAACGAATCTTGGCGCACACATGTGACGTCACGCCAACGCGCCGCTGCTGTGTAATTTAAACTCTTACGTAATTTTCTGAGATTTGTAGGCGTCTTTTGGAAAGAGTGCAACTTTGCTTAATAGAAAGAGCTATTTCTCTGTCCCTTTTGAATATGTAACATGCAGCGTGAGAAAAGAAGAAAATATATTACATTTTTCTAGCAGGAATAAAAAAAAAATAAAAAAAATAGGCTAGCATATAAAATACTAAAATAAAATAAAATACTATATTATTTTGCGCATTTTTATTGAACGTTTGAATGACAACAACAATAATAGGCCTAATAAAAATACTAATAATAAATAGCCCAGTTCATTTTAATTTAGGGATGCATTTTAATAACTAAAGAGCTCTGAATAGCATATCATTGCGTAAAAAGATTGAGCTCACATGGGTCAGTTTCTGTGCGCTCGTCTGTGCTTAACTGGAGTTGACACAATTTGACCTGGGCCACAACGCTCATTGCTCCTCTTTATACCTTTATAGCCTACTGCTCGCTTGCCAGTTTTTCCAATCTCCATTGACTGAACACATAAATAAAATAACTTAAATAATTAAATAATAAACTACGGCATAATCAACTTTATAATAATAGTAACTCTTTTACATTTTGTGCCAGTTTTATTCTATTTTAGTAAAACAGCACATTTTAAAATAATGCTAAATGGAACAATATTGTGTTTCTGATCCATGTTTGTAAAGTACAAAATTGTTAGTATTAATTATTTTATTGTATTTATTGTAACTGTTATTTTGTCTGTTTGCAATATATATATTTTATTTATTTATATATTTATTTTATTATTATTATTATTATTTTAATGAATCTCCCCTAATACCCGCACACAGCTCTTTTTATATACTTACTCCTAAAAAGCAGACAAAAACTTTGTAAAGGCTTTCTAATATGTGTTTTAGACATTGTGGGAAAGGCAGCATGGGTTGACCCTGTGGCTTAGGCCTTAGCTGCATTGAAACAGTAAATCTAGAGATTTTACAGTCAGCTGAGCAGCAATAGATTAATTTGTTTAACGCTGATGGGTACAAAGAGCCTCTAATCTTTGCTGTTCTCAATGGCTTTAACCTTCGTGTCAGAGAGAAGCTGCTGTGTTTCTAAGGCTCCATTTCTCCCAGAATTCCTCTGTCACCTGCCCAACTGCAGGTGCACCGACAGATCCCTCCCATCAGAGAGCTGGGCACAGGAAGTGCAAAGAGGCTGAGGTCATAGGCCATAGCGGAGGCGCTTGTTATGTTTCCATCAACAAGGTTTGAGTTTCAAAGAGCAGGCAGGAATAGAGAGAAAGGCAAAGAAAGAGTCTGAATGCAAAATGAGCCTAAATTTAAAAGAGAACAGTAGAATAGGACTATTCTTTTTTCATTTTGTGGGGGTTGGGTGATTGGATGTGTAACTGTGCTCTCCAAAAAAAAAAAAAAAAAGTACTTGCAAGTATTAAAAAATGTAGTTTTTTTGGAGAGTTTAGTTTTTTGCATTGTTTCATTTATCCGGTAATGTTTGAGTCTATTTAAGTACATAGTAATGGTGTAATTTTCTTCTTTAACCTGTTAAATATAGGAGTAATTTTAAAAGTTAGATGGCTACCGCAATGAGACCGAATTTAACAATGCTGCCCTTTATTACAGCGCTAAAGTGCATAATGATGAACCTCCAGTCTATTCAGCAAATGGGACCTTAGATTAAGGAAGCCGTGAGGGCATGAACCACAAATGTTTGGAGAAAGAACTTCGTTGCAAAGGAGATGGTTGACAAAAAAATGTGCCGCCTGCAAACAGCAGGTGGATAATTGTACACGCTTGACTGCGCCTAGAGAAAGATGCGCTTGCAGAAAGAGCATTCATGAAGCAGCCTTAGGAGCTTCCTAGTTTGCTAATTAGCCCAAGGATACCAGTTCTTCTAACAGGCACCCTGCATAGTGGCACACCTTTCAAACAAAAAGGATGTTACCATACAGAAGTTGCACAGTATCTTGTCGAAAGGGAATCTTATACTACTCTAAACACTGCCTTCTTTTCAGCATCTCTCTGTTTTGGGGTTGTATGAGTCTTTGTTTGTTGCTCATGCAGCACGTCTTTGTTAGACTATTAACAGTATTTTGAGTGACATGTCTAAAGAGATTTTGTCAGACTAGGATAGAATATTCCTCTGGAGAACTACAGAGTTTTTACGGTACGGTGTATTTTTATTTATTTTTTTCAGACAAACTATTTTAAATGTTGATTGAACTATGAATTTTTCTTAAAAAAAAAAAAGCTGACATTACATAAAACAATTTTAACACTTAAAATGCACTTGAATCATTTGTTCATTTGAAGGAATGATTAGCTTAACTTAAAATATAATATTGGATTTGGATCAACAAGTAAAACATTATTGTTTCTGAGATTAGAATACGTATATTTTGTCCCCCCCCCCCTCCCACACACAAATTATGTGTACTCAAAAAGAACTGAAGTCCTGTTTTCTCAACTTCTAATACTGTGTAGTCACAAATTTATGTGTGTAATTTGCTTTGCATTTTACAACGGCACCCAGAGAAAACACAGAGCAAAAACACTAAAAACCACTTTATACACACCACACCCTAGCATCACAGCAAGTTTTTTTTAAACACCATTTACCTTTTCTTTTGAAATTGTAAAATACCAGTAACCTAAATGGACGGTTCATCCATAAATTGATAAAAAGTAATTTATTGACATTCACGTTTTTACAAACCACAAACCTGTGTGACTTACTATACCTTATACAGTACATCATTCTTTTCATTGTATGTACAAAACAAACAAAACAAAAAAAGTACTTTGTGTTCTACATTAGAAAAAAGTGCATATACATGAAAGTGAATTTTTAGGACAGAATTTTCATTAACTCTGTGAACTATCCTGTTAAAGCAGTAGTTCACCCAAAAATGAAAATTTGCTGAAAATGTACTCACCCTCAGGCCATCCAAGATGCAGATGAGTTTGCCTCTTCATCAGAACAGATTTTAAGAAATTAACATTACATCGCAGCATTACTCGCATTACATCACTTGCTCACCAATTGATCCTCTGCAGTGAATGGGTGCCGCCAGAATTAGAGTCCAAACAGCTGATCAAAAAAAAAACATCACAATAATCTACAAGTAATCCACACAACTCCAGTCCATCAATCAAGGTCCTGTGAAGTGAAAAACTATCTTTCCATAATCCATAACTAATCTCTATCCATAATATTACTTTCTCCTGCAGTGAAAATCAAAATCTTGTCTCGTCTGAATGAAGAGAAAAATATGCACAGATCATTTTATGAGGAAACAGTCCAAACTGTACTTTTTCACTGGAAGAAGTGTTATTATGTATATTTGGGTCCAGAATTTTAAATTTTAAACCAGAATTTTAAAGGTTTAAATTTAAAATCCCTTAATGATGATTTTTTTTTTTTTCTTACAAACACAGCAAATGTTCAATTTTCATTTTTGGGTGAACTATTCCTTTAATGATATTAATCTAAGTGAGTTAAGTGTTAAGAGTTAACCTCCAGGGGGTGGGGGGCAAAATAAGGCTTTAAAATATATTTAAATTCTAATCTTAATGAAAATGCTTAAAAAAACTGATGTCATATTTTTGAGTTTGTTTATTTTTTATTACAGTTGAAATACCAGAGATAAATATGAACTTAGATAGGAGGATCTTCAAATGATCTTGGAGACAAAAAGGTGGAGAACCACTGATGTAAATGGAAAGTACATTGTTGTCTCTCTGTACCTTTGTCTCTCATCAACCAAAACTCTTTTCCACAGCTCGAGTGAAAAAGCATCAATCCCTTCTTGAAATTCTGAAGAAATGGGAAAGAAATCCTTCCTTGCCAAGCACCAGTACTCTTAACATATTCTGATTTATATCAGTACTTCATTGTGCCTCCAACTGTTTTAATCCAAATAAAATCAAAGGTAATGTTTCATTAGCTGTTATTTTTACATAATGATCCTTTATCAGTGGAATGATTTTTTTTGTATTAACATAATTAGCCAGCTCTCAGCGGCTTGTGGGGTCCGCAAGGTCTAATTGGCCCTGTGGCATGATGGGAAATAGCACAAGGTGTCGCGTTGGGCAGGTGTTGATGGTGGAGGTGAGTGGCAAACGTGGGGCAACGCAGAGGCGGGTAATTACAGGATGAATTTCACTTTAATAAATGTGGGAGATGCAGATAGCAGGGCTTTCTACCTAATGGCTTCTGCCTCTGGAGCCACTTTAGACAGCGAATGATCTGAAAGAGTGTTTAATTAACACATGCACTCTGATCCAGAGAGAGAAAGAGAGAGAACGAGAGGATGAGAGAAAATGTAAAACGAGTAAATACAAAGAATAATTTAGAGAATAGAGCAGACAGAAAACAGAATGAAAAAAGAAAGGGACAATAAGGAGATGTAGAGAGAGAATATTGAAGAGCTGACAAGATATAAAAACAGAGATCAATATACAAAAAAAGAGAGATTTTTTTATAATTGCTCCTGCAATGTTGCAGCTTGTTGCCAGGGTGTCCCTATGTGGTTGCTAGGGTAGTTTCTTACTAGCCGAAGATTTGAGCAACAAAACAATGCAGCGACTACCAATAGGAGTACAGAAAGTGTACCACAGAAATGCAGGGTCATGTACTAGAAACCTAAGCTCAGATCTGCAGTGACTGAATTGCTGTCGAGCTTAATTTTCAGTGTTTGCAACCTCAGGATACAATTACCACAATTAATCACCTACTGGCAGCTGTAATGAACTTTGAAATTGTTTGTAAAGCCACTGTGTTTCTGTTTTCATCTCCTATTGACCATATACAACAAATTATTTTTGACTTCTTTTTCATAACCATCCTTTCTACAAAAGTTTTTAGAATGATGTTAGACAAAAAAAATAATTATTATTGATATCACTAATTGTATTGTATTTTTTAATGTATTTTAATGTTTTTTTGTTTTGTTTTGTTTTTTTTTTGCAAATTTAGTGAACACAATGTATAGCCAGTTGTTTGTCAAAAGCAATGAAAAGGCAGCTTAAAGTCACAACAGAAGTAGCAATAGGTGTTATGGGGACTTGGTTCGATGAGTTGTTTGGATGGAGGCAGATCTGAATGCAAGTTTGCAGTCATGGAAAGAAACATAGGCTATGTATGCCTGCCTTACCCGAGAGAAGTCTGCTGTTTCACCTGAAGTTATGAAAGGCTATTTTTTAAATTACAAGGTCAGAAAAAAATGGAACATGAATGAATGAATAGTTCACAAAAAGATCAACAACTTGCATTAGAATTGAGTGAATTTCCATTTCATTCCAATTGTAAATGTGTATGCAGCTTAGTTTGCAGACCCTTGGGCTACACCAAACCAAAGTCAGATGTAGAAAAAGCTCCTTAAGTTAACAGTTTCACTTTTTTTTACAGTGTAGGTCGGGGAATCCACTTTCTTCAGCATTATACTGTTACAAAACAGTAGGCCTAATGCTATTTTGAAAATGAAACGCAAGTTCACTTTGCCTGACACGGGTCTCTGTTATCGGCGTCCTATGCAGACTTTTATGTGGGTGTGGTGGTGATGATGGCGGCGTTCGCGTGTCTCACTCTCTGTTGGCGTCTGTCTGTGTGAGTATCCGAGTGTGTGTGGCTCCGTGGAGTACTCCGGGCCGCGCGCTCGCTCTCCCCACTCAGCTCGAGCTAAAAGCCCTGGAACGGGACGGTAATTGCCCAATTAGGCCTCTCGCTCGGCGGCCCGTACCGCTCTCTCCGCGCCTCCACGCCACCGCTCGCACCGATAATTGAGCTGAAAGCAAACGAACGGCCGGCAGACAAACAAGCTACTAGAAAATAATTACTTGGAGTGTTTCTTTTCAGTAGCTGTACAGCGGATTTCATTATCGTGAATAGCCACTAAAGCTGCTCGAAACGCCGGTAGTTGTCATTTTCATAGGGACTTGATAATGACATTAATTTGTCTTAATGGCTGGTTCTATTGTTATAAATAGGAAAATGAGCCGAAATTGTCTTGCTGTGGTGAGGCGAAGAGGACTCCGTCGAGCTCCCGGCAGACATGAGGAGTTAAATTGGTGTGCTTGTCAAATTTCCAATAATTTGTTATATGGAACACGAGTAATGCCAGTGCCATTAGGGTTCATTTTCCCTAAATTCATTACTGCCCTTGTTTCCCTTTTATGTTTCTAATGCCCAATCACATTTCTCTCTGCTTCAAGTGGTTTTACAAGGATTGGACTGACTGACAGACAAAACACGCGCGCGCGCACGCACACACACACGTATGCCTTCTTGTGCAGTTATGCGCTCGCTCGCTCGCTGGCTCACTCACTCTCAGAGGGATATGCATACTGACACACAGGCACTACTCACAAAACTATGATATTCATAGTACCAGATGTTGTGAGATTACTTTGGTACCGATGTGGATGAGAACTGTCAAGTGTGTATTTCAGTGCTGTTAGCGCGCTAATGCAGCTGATTCGGGGATGCTGGAACCTTTCCCCCAATAATTTAAAATGACATTACAGCAAAGTAGACCTAATGGTGAATCAGTCCTGCGGAGATGACTGCAAGCATTAGCTTCGACAAAGTACCATGATCTAGTACCTTAATTGCTGTTGCTTTGGTTTCTCAACAGGGGGCGACGTAGTAACATTCAGCTGAAGATATTTAAGTTAGTCTATAGGCTATGCATCCTAGACATTTGTTTAACCTGCAGACATAAATAGGGCAACACAATTACATTGTAAAAATGATTTTTAACTAAATGAATTACAACATCCCTGTTTCTATCCATTCAGCTCGTCTGTCATTTCTTTAATTTTAGGATATACTACTCTTTAAGTTTGGCACTACATTGTTGCAGAAATTAGATTAAGTGTATATTTAATTATATATTGTGTCTGCGTATTTGATTTGCAGTTTAGATCACATCAGCATCAATAATAACGGAACAAAAAGGATAGAAAAATAGTAATAATAGTAGCAGGGTAGAAAGTTTGATAAATCAGTCCTTTCAGTTGTTACATTTGCTTTATCTGTGAATAGTTTTGATAATGCATGCATTATACAAGGATAATTTTAGCGTTTTCCTTTCACTTTCCTATAAGGATTATTGCAATACGCATGTTCAAATTCAAAAGTTATTGTGTATGCGAATTCATATTTACTGAGTAAATAAAGATATAAAGAAGTGAAATTAAAGAAATCAGTTGCATTGTACTGAGCTTCTATCTGATTAATCTCATTAATCTTTCATCACCCACCTTTCTCTGTATTTCATATAAATCAACACAAAATAAATAAATAATGTGCTTAATTAGTCTATTTGCCAACCATAAAATTTTAAAGTGGATTGTAATTGTTCTAATGAGCATAATTCTCTAATACATATATTCTCTTTGAGTGGGAACCTGCAACCACAAGACCCACCAATGAAAACACAAAGGCTCAGCATTTTAGCAAGTCCCTGTTTTCTGCATGTTGTCTCATTTTGAATGCTGTGCTTAAAGACTACTAGAGCTTTTCATTTATGCCTTAAACATTTTATGAATCATTATGAAATTATGATTATGATATTATGAAATTGTGTTTTAAATTAAATATAGGTCAGTTATTCCTACAATGTAGTGCATTTTACATGTTTCTATCATAAATTGTTTTTCTTGATAAAACACTAAACTCGGTTTTGCACGAGAGAGAGAGAGAGAGAGAGAGAGAGAGGAAATCACATTAGTTTGCGTTCTTTTATAATACAACATTTAGATACACTGTCAGAAAAAAAGGTAGAGTTTTGTCTCTGGAGTGGTACCCTAAGGTACAAAAGTGAAAAGTTATATGTATTTTTAAAGTAATATGTGCCTTTAAGGTACCAATATGTACTTTCAAAGTACTAAAATGTACCTTTAAGGTAGGCCTACTAATATACCATTTATAGGTAAGGTACAAAGATGAACCTTTTCACTTTTGTACCTTAGGGTACCACCCCAGTGACAGAACTGTACCTTTTTTCTGACAGTGTAGACAGTTTTGAGTGGATGTTGCCTTGTTTCTGGGTGCTAATTTCTAAAATGGAAAACTAAAAGATAATTTTACTAAGAATATTACTAATTTTACTTTGTTTAAAACAAATGAACTTTTACCTTTAAAACATGTAATAATAATAATAGTTATAATAAAAAATTTACCTAAATGTCTTCAATTTTGCACATTATTTATCATTAAGGCTTATAAAAACAACTCTGTCCTCATTTGTCACTATTTACATTTAAAAGTAATACATTCACACTCCAAGCCAGAGTCTTATTTTTAGTGTACTGTGATTTTTGACACACTAATTCTAGTTAATTCTACTATTCTCATCTCACTTACTAAAGAAGATGGGAAAGCATCCAATCTATACAACTACATAAAAAATAAATCCATGCACCTTTACTTAATCTCTCCATCAATATACCAGGAAGAGGAACTGAATGTATGGGGCAGACAGAGTATTCAATAAATTATTCCTAAAGCTTTTTTGACTTGGAATGAACTTAACCCACATCGAACACCTAGAAAAAAAGACCAACCAAACAAACAAATAAATTAATAAATAAATAAATATCACAGCTGAAAATAAACTAAAAGATTAATGAAAGTGCTTCAACAAAAGTACAAGCTTCACAATTCTGCTTTTAAACTTTTCAGCTCTCTTGCCTTTTAAGCTTACATTGTAAATGAATACTTACAAACTCATTTACTTATCTTTTATATAAACAGGGGCACAAATTTAAACGAGTTTAACAAATTCACAAATTTAAAGTTTATATGATATGATAATCAACCACAGACCACAGATGCTACTGAAAGAGCTCTTGCAATTAACCCTTGTAATTAATAGTCACAGAGACATGCAAAATTAGTAGGCTATTTATATTTTTGATGTCCAAATGAAATTGAGTTTGTATTTATATTTTAATGTCTAAATGAAATTGCTTGGAGTAAAAAGTATAGTATTTAATGAAAATGTTATGAATACAAGTGAACTGTTTAAAAACTTTGAGAATATTTGAGAATATTTAATTGTTTATCGGTTGTCGGTATTTTTTTAATCCTTAACATCATGTTCTATCACGTTAGTTCTTTGTAATATTCTTTTAAATAAAAAAAGCCAATCATCCTCCAACAGGTGAGAAAGATTCAAGATGCAACATTGTGTGAAATCTGTGACATTGGTTTGTTTCACTCTCAAACATCGCACCATGTGACAAAATAACATAATAAAATACATTATAATATCAAAATATCAAAATTTCACAACAGAAATGACCCAGTTACTAAAAGGTTATCAAACCATAAATTTCAGTTTTTCAATATATTTTTTAAATTCTTCACGTTGCACTTCTGTACATTTGACACTTTTTGCTTGCGTGTATTCATGCACTGAGTCTGCTGGTTCAGTATGACTCACTGATATGAGTGCTTTGACTCTGGTGGGAATGTTGTGCTCTTGTGAGCTGTGTGTTGTGTAACATGCTCTCTAATAATACTTTTTAAACAACTCTCTTTAAACTTCCCAACGGAACTGTCAGCCAACAGAGCTGACCTGCTGCTCAATAAAACACCATTTTATATCCAGAGGGTCACACTGGTGCCACATTAGAGCCGAGCAAAGCTGAATTCAGCATATTAGTCGCCCACTGGGCCAAAGCATTAGATTAGAATGTTATGATGATTTTACATAAACGATTTAAACTCTTGTGGATTTTACTGAATGGTAAGACCTCGTTTTTAATTGTGCGTAACCATTTGAATTAATCTTGTCAGAGTTGTAAAAGGTTCATATGCAGATAGATGTATACAATGGCCCTAAAAAGTATTTGGACAGTTAAGCTACATTTAAAAGAGTATGAATTTCATTGCATTAAATACAAAATTTCATACAAAATGACATGTGCAACCAAATTAGAGGATTTCTCAGCCATTTCTGCTAAGTGATTTTAAGCCTTTTTTTTTTTTTGTGGATGTATGATGTTCACAAAGGTGTCCTAGGTAAAATAAATAGCAATTTGCATTAAGAAATAAATTGTGTTTAGAAATTTCTTACGAACAAAAAGCAAAAAATTAGACAATGTAACACTTAATATTATGCTTTACCAGCAGAGACAATGGGAAAATCAGTACCTCTACCATAAAAGCACAACACGTCTGAAGCCAAACGAAAATCCAATGAACAAGAAATCTGTAGATGTCTTGATGAATTTATGAAGCAGTTTGCAATTAGTGAATAAAAAAATCTAAATGATAAAACAAAAAGAACAAAAAAATACTTAATATTTTTAAGACACTTGAGATTACCAAAAAAAATCCTTTTTTTTTTTTTTTTGCATTGAATTCTCAAGATTTCTCAACTATTTTTACAGTGCAGCAAACAGAAAGACCAACAAAGACAAAATACGAGCATGAATGGTGCAGGGTAGAATGACTTGATGACAGAGAAAATCCTGTGTAGTGATGCACTGCATTGTTTTTTGTTGAACTGGTAAAAGTATCATTGTAATTTACTGTACATAAATGTTCAGGCAGATCCATATTGAAAGATGGTAATGCAGCATCTAACACCATTTTGGAATCAGTACTTAAAGTACCAAACAGTGATGCTAACGTTATCTACTGAATGCACATTTAATGTTTGGTATCTACTGTGTAGTGTATGTTTTTTGCTAGCTTGGGTCTAAATACTTAGGGGTCACTATATATTTTTCGAGCTTCTGGTTTTCATTTGAATTTGCGTAGGTGTTTGTATGCACACGACACACTCTCCATACAGCCCTCATCTCCAAGACACAACACACACACTCAAATACGCAAAAAAAAGTGAAGGATGGGTGACTTTTATTGGTCCGGCAATAAAAGAGTCGGATGAAAGGAGAGAGGGTCCAAAAGAGAGAAAGAAGCATTCAGAGGGAGGGGCAGAGGAGTGTGAAACAAGGTCTCATCCATCAGTGGTGTGGTGGAGCGACATTCCAGCACTGTTAAACGGGAGGACACACTCACTCACTGCCACAATGGAGGGGGGGCAGCTGGGCTGCAGCTGGGAGGAGCGAGGAGTCAAAGCACAACCTCCCTCACCTCCTTCTTTAGCTTTCTGTTCTTCTCACAGCCAATTCAGCAAACTCTATGGCCATGACCAATGTAAATTTCAGAAGCTCAAAGCATGCATACCAGCAATAGGCTCTTTGAAGACTTTGATTTTTGGCTTTTGGCTGTCTTTGCTGAAGATTCTGAGATTCAGTTAATGGTATTGTGGTTGGTCAACTGAGTTTGTGCTTATGATGCAGTTGCTTGTGTGTACTTTAGAAGTACCTTTGGAAAATGTCCTCCCATCTTTCCAAACTTTTGCCTTTCCGACCAAGATTCCTCGTTTCTTCTCCTCTCGCCTTTGACTCCCGTCCATCGTTTGGCGAGCCGATTCATCAAACTCTATGGCCATGACCAATGTAAATTTCAGACGCTCAAAGCATGCATACAAGCAATAGGCTCTTTGAAGACTTTGATATTTGGCTTTTGGCAGTCTTTGCTGAAGAGTCTGCGTTTCAGTCAGTGGTATCGTGGTTTGTCAATTGGGTTAGTGCTTGTGATGCAGCTGTTTTTTTTTTTTGTATTTTTGGAAAAAAGTCCTCCCATCTCTTCAAACCGTTGCCTTTGTGACCAAGATTCCTTGTTTCTCCTCCTCTTGCTCTTTAGCCACTATCCAATATTTGGTGAGCCAATTCAGCAAACTCTATGGCCATGACCAATGTAAAGTTCAGACGCACAAAGCATGCATGCCAGCAATAGGCTCTTTGAAGACTTTGATATTTGGATTTTAGTGTTTATTATGCAGTTGTTCATGGGTATTTTAGAAGTACCTTTCGAAAAGTTCCTCTTATCTCTCCCAACTGCTGCCTTTGCGAACAAGGTTCCTCATTTCTCCTCCTCTAGCACTTTAACTCCCGTCCTTCGTTTGGTTAACCAATTCAGTGAACTCTATGGCCATGACCAATGTAAATTAAGGATGCTTATAGCATGCATACTAGCAATGAGTTCTTTGAAGACTTTGATATTTAAGTGAGCGTTCTGGTCAATTGTGTTGTGGCTTGATGATTGCATTGGTGTTGAAGTTTAGTTAGAAAGCTTAAAAAAAGTTTATGTTGTATTATTATCCAGTTGTTTGCAACCAGTATTGAAAAATGCCATCCCATCTCTCCATTTGGTGCCTTTACATCTAATATTCTGCTCATTTGTCCTGATTTCCCACTTTCTTTAACTGCCTCTATCATTCAGTGAGCCGATGGCTTGTTTGAAGATTTTGACTTTTTTAATGACTAGTTTCGTGTGCGATTCTCTAAAATTATTTTAGGATGTCTTGCAAATAATGTTGTTATTGTAGAACCAACACCAACACTGGGATCAACACTTCTTAATTCCACCTCTACATATGTTGCCTTTATCAAGATTCATCTCGTTTGTCCCTTTTTCTCAGTCCCTAACTCCTGGGCCCAGGTGTTCAAAAAGTTTCAGCTGGATCAGAATTATCCATATTTGGATATCTTATGTTTTGCTGTCCAGAATCAGGTAGTTCATCTTATTTTTAATATGCCAGTTTTTCAAAGCAATATTGGATTGGATAACCCTAAATCAGATAAAAACTTTTCCAGATTACCTAATCTGCATTACCAGTATTTTAACTACCTATCACAATGAAGACTACGAGCTATGTAAAGAACAACAGGTGTTTTTATTTGAAGAGACAAAAAAACAAGACACAATATAAGCATTCCCTTCCCCATTCTTTTAAACAGACAAACTCTTCATCTAACCCACAACAAAAACTTAATGGATAGCCCACTTGCTGTTTTATTTTTAGAGAACTATATGCAGTGTTGGGGAGTAACTACTTACATGCAACAGGATTACATAATTAGAAAATAAATGTAACTGTAATCTGTTACAGTTACTGAAAAAAATTGTAATTAAATTACAGTTACTTATGAAAATGTTACAAAGAGGGTTATGTCTGAATATTTTCACACACACACACACACACACACACACACACAGAGAGAGAGAGAGAGAGAGAGAGAGAGATTTAACTGATTTCGGTAACACTTTATTTTAAGGTGTCCTTGTTACACATTTTACATGTACTTACTATTATAATAACAATTAATTATGCATAATTACATGCAAGACAAACCCTAATCCTAACCTTAACCATATAATAAGTACATGTAGTCAATTAATATTTTAATTACACTGTAACAAGGACAACTTAAAAGAAAGAGTAAACTTGATTTCTTTCCTAAATTGCACTGACTGCTCTAAAATATGAGACACCAATGTTTCAGGAGTTTAGGACACCGAATATGACAAAATCTTGTTCAATAACTGTTTTATTTTCTATTTGGGTTTATGTATATGCTTTATTTTTGAAGACTGACTTTTTTTCCAAGCCACTGTTATGCCAGTTTTTTCTGTCATAGTTATGCAAAGATTTGATTTCAAAAACAGTATCATATCTATTACATAGACTATATCTTGTTCTGATTTTAAATCAGTATTTAACCTCAGAACAATGTCAAAGTAAAAAGAGATGCTAGAGTCTGATTTTGTGGTGGCTGTGTTTTTAAAAAAAAGTTTTAATCTTAATTCAAGTGATGAAGGATTTTGAAAGTCTGACAGTAATCAGTGTTGAGTACTACTGTAAGGTTAACCCTGCCTGTTTTAAATGTTTGCAAGTGAATAACAGTTGAAAACATTCATTAGAAACTTAGAAAAGTAATCAAATGTAATCAGTTACATTATTTTATCTACTTATTACATTTCAAATAGTGTAACTTATAGTCTGTAACCTATTACATTTAATTAACCTTCCCAACACTGAATGTTACGATGAATGGCGATGGAACATTATTTCACCCATATTTTGACATATTATTTTCACAAAAGTTATTTGTCACATTAAAGTACACATTTTGCTTGCATTTAATATGCTTGTGTATAAAATCACTTTTCTAAAAATAGGACGTCTCGTCTTTGACTTACACAGGATGAGTCTGCAGGATACAAGTTTTCTGTTATTTGACCACGTTTTATTACATTTTGGTCCAGAAATCCACACTTTTTGTAGAATCCTGACTTTTTGGATCAAAGGTATCCCAGTCTTAATAAAACATTTTGAACAACACATACTGATTTTTAAGATCAAGACTGAATTTCGTGATCTAGTTTGATTTTTTTCTTTTGAACAACACATTTTCAAGATTTGATCCAATTTGATAACCAAAATCTGATCATATTTCTTTTGAATTTGTATGATAAGCCATTTCAGATGAATATGTGGTCATGGAAATGCTCAAAGAATGCATGCTTAATATCTTTCTCGCACATTGAATCAGGTGAGTGTCAATGGTTTAATGGTTGGTTTGGTGATTGTCTTTCAAAAATCTAAATCAATCATTACCAGATCTTGTGAGTTATATATAATATATTCCTGTATAATAATAATTTTAGGAAAGGTCAGTCCTTTGCACTGCCTTTGAGACCAGGCTTCCTCTTGTTTGTCCTTGTTTGTTGCTCCCCAACTTTTGTCTATGCTTGGTGTGTGTGTGTGTGTATGTTAATGTTTTGCCAATCTGAAGCGTGATTGCTCAGCTCTTGGTGAGCAGGGATTGGTGGATGTATGTCTGTGCATATTTAAGCGAGTGTTTGGTCAAATTGTAGGGAGCAGGTGATGGCTTTTTGGAGTGCACCCTTTCACACCCCTCTTATTTTGTGGTTGAGCAGCGTGAAGAGGTGGGAGAGGCAAAGGGCCTCCATCCCTCTCTCTCAGGGGCTGCACCTGCCCAGAGACTGTGTGTGTGCATGCGCGTGTGTCTGTCTTAGACTAAGTGTGAGAGAAATGGTGAACTCTGACCAAATGACCTCAGGGCCTTGCAAATGGCAACTTGCCCTGCATAACTGTAAAACACGCACATGCACTAACTGATGCCTTGTGTTACAATGATTTTACATAGGCAAGAGATGTTAAGTACAACATGAAGCGAAAGTCCCTGAAATCCATGGTAAAGTGCACGTAAATCTATGATAAAAACCATGTAACATACAGCATCTCATAGGATTATTGCTTTTATAAAAAAGTGATATCAGCAATATGAAAAAATGGTCACACTTTATTTTAAGGTCCAATTCTCACTATTAACTACTATTAACTAACTTTTGGCTCAATAAAGTCCTAATTACTGCTTATTAATAATAGTTAGTAAATAGTTGTTAAATTTATGTATTGGGTAGGATTAGGGTTTGTAGAATATGGTCATGCAGAATATGTTCTTTATAAGTATTAATATGCTAGTAATATGCATGCTAATAAGCAAGTAGTTATTAGTGAGAATTAACTAGATTAAAATAATTGCACATAATAACAGAAAAAGACAGTAAACCCATCTTGGTAACACTTTAGGATAAAGAACACATATTTACTATTTTTTCTTGAACAAATTAACCCTAATTTGCGGTTTATTTATAATTAGTAAGGTAGTTGTTAAGTTTAGGATTAAGGCATTTAAAATATAGTCATGCAGAATATAAGGCATTAAAAGAATGCTATATAAGTACTCATAAACAGCCAATATGTTAGTAATATGCATGCTAATAACCACTAATTAATAGTGAGAATTGGTCTTTAAATTAAAGTGTTCCCTATAGCAGCCTCAAGCTTGGCTTTATGCAAACAGAGCCAATTAGACCATCATTTTTTAAAATCTCTTCTCTCATAGCTCCAACACTGTAAAAAATGTTTGTGATTTTTACATAAAGTCACTCTAAAATGCTACAATAAAAACTCATTAATTGCTAAATAACTATGCATTGCCTTAACATAGACGGTAAAATTGTAATAGGTTAACATCACATTACATACAATTTTACTGTAAACCACTGTAAAACAATGAATTGCCATATTATTTATGGTAAAACAGTAAAAGGGCATTCCCAGAAGTCACTATACATCACATATGAAAAAGTTTTATACATACAATTTTGGTAAAACTTTAGTTTAGGGACCAATTCTTACCATTAATTAGTTACTTATTAGCATGCATATTACTAGTGTCACGAATCCTGGCCATGGTCTTCCGTTCAATCACCACCAGAGGTCACCCACTCACCACATGGACTCTCACACCACACAGCACTATCGAACTGCATCTCCCATAATCCATTGCACTGACGACACACCTGATTCCACTGATCACCCAATCACACACTCTACTTAAACTACGGACATTCTCAGTATCAGGCCGTGTATTGATCTCCGTATGGCACTCTCAAGCGCTAGCTGCGTACCGTGCCTTTCCGTGTTAACTCCAAGTATTGTTAGCGACCATATCTCTCCTAGAGATAGCAGCAGTTCGGAGCCCTAGTTCTGAATCCTAGTCTTGCCTTGCCTTGCCCTGTGTTTTCACTTACCCTGCCTTTGTTTCCTGCAGTTTGCCGTTGGATTGTGCTTTTGTTGGATTATTGCTCTCGTTTATGGATTATCTCTCTGCCTTGCCCTTTGGGAAACTGTACATGATCGTCGACCCAGCATCACGGATTGCTGTGTCTTGCCTCTGCCATACCTGTTTGCTGTGTACCGACCCTGCCTGTATGACCATGTTTTTGAATAAAGCTTTGCATATGGATCCGCACGTCTCACGTCTCGTCAGCCCTGTTACAACTAGCATATTGGCAAAATATTGACAAAGCACATTAATACCTTATTCAGCATGACCATATTTTTGATCCCTTAACTCTACCCCATACCTAAACTTAACAACTACCTTACTATTAATAAGCTACAAATTAGCAGTTTATTTAGGCAAAAGTCATAGTTAATAGTTACTTAATAGAGAGAATAGGTCCCCAAACTGGTGTTGTTTTCTTTGTGTGCATGACTATGTACACAATCTATAAATGTGTAATGGCTATGTTTTATGGACAGGCCATGTATGATGGACTGTGATTCATCATGTGGCTTACCACCTATAATATCATGATGGTTATCAGTACATTTTACAATGCAAAGTTGATTTTGTGCTGGAAATCAAATTTTGCTGAGTAGTCAACAAGTGTTTTTTCAGTTGTAATTTACAGATTACAGACTGCATATTACAGATTTTATCCATATGGTGGCATTGCCTCTTGTCTTTTGTCTTGATGCTTTCTGCCTAGTAGAGATTCATCCTATATTATAGAATTTTGTCAAATTTTCTGTATTATGTTAGCAAGTACCTTTGTATAATAGCCCCACAAACTATCTGTGTCATGCCCATGGACCCGTTTTATGTTTGTTTTCCTTCCCACGTGCCCCCTTGACCTAGTTTTCCCTCTGTGTTCATGACCATATTTGGTTTTTCCTGTTCCTGCTCCCATTGTGTTCTATTGATTTCAGGTGTGTCTCTCCCTTGTTTAGTTGTGCATTTAAAGAGAGTTCTGTTCCTGGTTTCGTTGTCCGGTGTCTATTGTCAGTTCCCCATGTTACTTTGTATTCCCTTTGGTTTTTGTTATTAAAAGTCTGTTTTTGAGTAATCTCCTGCGTCTCCTCGCTCCGTGCTCCCTTCGATGTGTGACAGAACACCGGACCTGTACAAGACGTCAGAGGACAGGCTGTGGTGTTTGCGGCAGGCTGGTCGGAAGTTGGAGAGATATGTGGAGGAACTCCTTGAGCTTTCCAACCGGGTGAGCTGGCACAACGGTGCTCTTGGTGCATGTTTCCAGCTGGGGCTGGACGATGATATGATCCGCTGTGATCTCCACATGTGTGATTTTTCCCCTGATCGAGTTGATTAATCTCATCCTTTATTTAAATGGTTCCGATTTCAAAGTGGAAGAAGTAAAGGAAAATTCTAAGTCTCCTCGTCCAGCCCCCTCTGGAACAAGCCGTGTCTCCCCAGCTCACCCCACGCCAGGAACCCCCACATACCTCACCAACGGCTCCGACCACCTGCTCAACCCAAGGTACCCCCGAGTTCTCCTAAGCTCCTTCCTAGTCCTCAGCCCAGAACCGCCGGCCGCTAGGAAGTCAACCCCGCCAGCCGCTCCAAAGTCAAGCCCACCAGCCGCTCGGAAGTCAACCCCGCCGGCTGCTCAGCAGTCAAGCCCGCTGGCCGCTCCATTATCATGCCCACTGGCCGCTCCAGTGACAAGCCTGCCAGCCACCCCAGTGACTAGCCCTAAGATGACAGCAGCTCTCTCCTTCACATCAACCCAAAAAAGGAGAATGCGAAGGAAGAAACTGTGGGCTCCAGCCCCTTAGTCCGCTCCAGTGTCGGCTCCAGCCCCTGAGTCCACTCCAGTGTTGGCTCCAGCCCCTGAGTCCGCTCCAGTGTCAGCTCCAGCCCCTGACCAGAGTTGAGAGATGGCTCTAGCCCCTGACCACAGTCGAGAGAGAGCTGCTGTTCCCACGTTCTGCCCGGAAGGGTTCCTGACCCCGGTCAAGCCCGGAGAGGGCTCCTGACCCCACGTCAAGCCTGGAGAGGGCTCCTGACCCCACGTCAAGCCCAGAGAGGGCTCCTGCTCCTACGTCCAGCCCAGAGAGGGCTCCTGCTCCTACGCCTGGCCCACAGAGGGCCTCTAAACCCGAATTTTTGCCCAAAGAATTTTTTTGTGGGGGCTATAGGGCTCTGGCCAAAGAGGCCGGGCCGAGGGCTGAGGCCAAGGCCACGGAGGCGGCTCCGCCATGTCTCCCTGGACTCCCTGCTCTGCCATGGCCCCCTGAGCTCCCTGCTCCACCATGGCTCCCTGAAATCCCTGCTCCGCCATGGCCCCCTAATCTCCCTGCTCCACCATGGCTCCCCGAGCTCCCTGCTCCGCCATGGCCCCCTGAACTGCCTGATCCGCCATGGTCCCCTGAACTGCCTGATCTGCCCCGGAGGCCTTCCTTGTCCTAGTCCTACACCAGCCTCCAGGGCGCCCACCCCTGGTAATGCCACATCCATGGGCCCATTTTGTGTTTATTTTCCTTCCCACGTGCTACTCTTGACCTAGTTTTCCCTCGTGTGTTCATGCCCATATTTGGTTTTTCCTGTTCCTGCTCCCATTGTGCTCTATTGATTTCAGGTGTATCTCGTGATCCCCTCGTTTAGTTGTGCATTTAAAGAGAGTTCTGTTCCTGGTTTCGTCGTCCGGTGTCTATTGTCATTTCCCCGTGTTAGTTTGTATTCCCTTTGGTTTTTGTTATTAAAAGTCTGTTTTTGAGTAATCTTCTGCGTCTCCTCGTCTCCTCACTCTGCACTCCGTTTGATGTGTGACAATCTGTAAACGTATACTACACTAAAAAAAAATAAAGTCATGGAATTAGATTAAAATATCAAAACAAGTGATATTTATTTAAAGAAACTTAAGCACTTATAAAGGGAAGCTGGCTGTGACTTTAAATTAAAAAAAATAAATAAATAAAACTAAAAAAACTATAGAGCACTGCAGTGATGATGCATTTTTGTCGACCAGCCCATAAGTTTGCATCATCCTGGTTCCCTTGACAAAAACCCAACAGGATTTTTCCATTGGCTTTTAGATAACTGCAGAAAACAAGCTATGCGATCAACAAAGGTTTATGATTCTTACATGTTTTGTTCATCATTATAGTGGTTACAAATGAACACAGCTAAATACACTCAGCAGCAGAAAGCTAAATGTAGGCCATAAATGAAGTCGCATGACTTTAACGTCACCACCATTAAGTTTCTGATATCTCTTACGGTCTTTACTTAAAACATTCTCCCTGAAAGTTTGAGTTAGAATAGTTTACAAGTGTGTTATAAACACAGTGAGGCTGTGAAAGTGACTAGTTAGTAGATTGGTTTATCTGTTCAATGCGATGATTTTTAATGTCTGACAACCTCTGTAGTCCCATTTAGACGCTTGTTAACAACCACATTTTTCAAGACAAGTAAAAGCTTTTCAGTATTACTGGTGTATTTTATGTCCTATAGAATAAAACATTAAAATATCTTGAGCTAGTGTTCATCACAGACCTTATTTCTGGCATTTAACCAAAAACCCAATCAAAAAACCCATTGACTCGTTTTTGGGTTTTTGCCTACAAAAATATGTAATTCCTGCAGACAAAAAAAAAAAAAAAAAAAAATTGGACAATTTCTGGTTGTCAGAAGTTAGTAAAACATGTTCACAGTAATGTGATAAACCACACCTGTGGTTAAGACACCTGAGGACCACACTTCCACTAAAAATCTCTTTGGACTAGTTGGTTATTATCACTTCTGAGGAAAGTTCTAGTATTAGTTTGCAGCTGTGACCTGTTTTGATATTTTGTTATCCAATGCAATGACAAACACTTTTTGTGGCCACAGTCTGTGTGCTACATTAGTGAATTATGATCTACTGTTATATTCAGATAATATATTAAATAACCAGATTTTTTTAAAAACTTTGTTTATAATACATTTTGTACTAATGGTCTAGACATTGAAATATAGTCATCAAAGTGTAAGTTTCATTTGTAAACTGGACAGTACGGTCTGTGTGTTGTTTCTCTGGTGTGGTCTATGCATGAGAACGCTGGCCGCGGGATACAATAATCATTTATAAGGTCTGTCGTTCTCATGACGAGCTGTCATGGCGATGCTGGCGGCTCTTGTTATGTCAGACAAACTGGGTACAAATGGGGTATTATTTGCCACACAGAGGTCTGTTCAGGTTTCATCTGGATCCGGGTCTGTGTCATTGCACCCCTGGTCTGCTCTGGTCCACTGAAAGCTGGTTTCCAGGGTGATAGAGAGGAGGAGGGGGT